>DWMG01003753.1:0-11578 GCA_018244855.1 Elbella merops
CTATTTATTCTCTGTTCAAATTGCAAACTTTAAATTATTTTCATTTGTTGTCAGTGATGCAATTTGTGTAATGTTACTAGACAATTTATTATTCTGATTTATTACACCGTACATTTTATTTGATTGATCGGAAATTGGAATTTTTTCTAGTTCGATATTTATTTTAATTTATCATTTAATTAAAAACATAAAATTATGTTCATCTCTCAGTTCGGTGATAATGTTTGACATAATTTTCGTTATGTGTACGTACAGTTTTGAACAGGGAATACAGTATAATTGCATTCTAGCAGCGTATTTAATTTATAGCGAGGGCAATAAGTCAGTTAGTTTAACTGGGGCGTTTTAAGCGCAACTTTCGATAGCAATAATTGTATATAATTACATAGATAGGTTAATTATTATGCGTTGAGACTTTTGTAATTTTTTAAGAGAGCTTTATGCGGTATTCCCGCATGTATATATGGATAGTGTAGGCAGCGTTTGGTGTGAAATTTTGAATTTCACTTCTTTCTTCCTGTCATATTAAATTTGACATTCGTTCAATTTGACACGTCACTCACAAAATGAAATTAAAATGAAAAAAAAAATTAAATATTACACTGAAATACTAACCTAAAAATAACGATATTGTTTGAAGAAAATTAAATAGCTAACGGGATGCGAAACATTGTTAATATAGCCGCCATTTTTGTTTTTTTCTTCCATACTTGTGACTGATTGAAATGTAGAATTAAATTCTAGAAATGGTTGATTTCTAGAAGTGGACATTTAAAAGATTCATAATATGTTCAAAACAACATAATAGCTATCACAAATAAATAATTCCCAATATCTCATTCATGCATCATGCATCAAAGTATTCTAATGTACAATAAATATTAGCTTACAGTTTTTCCGTAAGATCAAGACTGTTTTGCATATTCAACCTCAGTAGATAATTTTATAAAGAATAAAATACTTATTTCAAAATATACTTTTTTGGATAGCGCAGTTTGTCTCGTCACTTTTTATTTGTAACTGCCAAATGACGTTTAATATAAACTGCCAATAAAATAATATACATGATTGCACAATAGCAGACGAATATTCAACATCATTTAAGAATCTGTGTACACATTATTTTGGAATATACAACTTAATAAATGAAAATGATCTAAAATGCGTATTATTAATAACTCATCTTTTTTAATTTTTGTTTTCATTCTTCCGGCAAAAAATAATCAATAATCATTTTATTATTTTGGTAATGTTAATAATTTTAAATGAATTTTATTTTAATCACAAGTATACTAAATCATTAATAACTTTAAAAATTTACCGGTTACAGTTTCATCTATACTGTCATTTTTGAATGATTTTTCCGCAAAGGATTCATAACGTGTACACATTCTTGATAGATGTCGAGTAAAAACAGTATTCAGTCGCAAGTGTGTCAATATCATGAACGCTCGCTAATTCTGGTGTTCACTTTTGTAAATTTTTGTAAAAAAAAATCCAACCTCAATAACAATTCACTTTTTGACTACGATCGAGAACTAGTCCGAATATAAATGTATATAGATAAATGTTTGTTACTTGTATATTGTAGATAGAATATATTACTTTCGATGATTATTGTATAATTACATAATTCTTTATTGAAAAAAATAATGTTAATGCGGTTAATTATTTATGAGAAAAATTAATTGTTTCAACGCTCACGTAGATATTTAATCTTTTGAATTTGATTAAAAGTTATTTGTAAGAATGCGATTATGATACTTAATTAGTAGTCCATTTTGTTTTCTTTCTCTTGTGTTAGTTTCAGCAGTGAACGTACTGTTTTGTAGCCATATTTATATTTTTTTAAAACGAACATTATATGTAAGTTTACAACTCTACAAACATGAATTCTAAATAAATAAATCCGAAAATGGCGTGGGAGTAGTTTTATTTCTTTCTCTGGTATGTTTCGAGGAATATAAGGCCTTTCAATATTGTTACACGTGTGATATCCAAATAATCGAGCGTTTATTACATTGTCGGTTGCTGGATAGCACGGTAATTCGGCCAGTCTATGAACGGGCCACGTAATAATAAATATCTTTTTGATATTCGACCAAACATTACACAACAGTAACAAAAAGAAACATGTCAGGTGAGGTGCTATAACTGTTAGAACACGTTATAAATTGCTTATTGCTGAAGATCGAGCTCAGTGGCGTGTCATGGAGAGCAGGCTTATGATGATGATGATGATGATTGCTTAGAAACACCACATACGAAGTAAGATCGTACTTTAATGTACACACAGCTAATTTAGTAGCTTTTCACAAATAAAATTTAAATCTACATTCCCACACCATATCTGCCGGATATGCCGTAAAAATTTACCATTAAAGACTTAAAGCATTGCGTTTTGTGATCCCTGGCAACGACTCGTCTCACCGACAGGATATCCGCACAGCATGAAACCAGCAAATAAACTGTCGGCCTACAGGGTGATCGTACATTATAGTCGTAAAAGTTGTCACTTGAATTAGTCATATTGCATGACAAATTATACTGATTATATCGCTTAAAAAATAACAACACACCTGTAACCCCCGAAGAGGTAGGCATCGGAGTGCAGTACACTTCCACGTTTCACCAGTTATGTTTAAGTCCCGCTATGGAATAGGTGGTAAGCCTAATGCCACGCCTAATCTAGGTTCCGAGTCACTATTAGAAATTGCAATACAGAAAAATTTAATAATATCCGATCGTATATATTGTTTTAAGTTAATTCAAAACGAGAAGTACGTGACAACTCTGAGATGTTTGGGAATCCGGAAATGTGTGCAAGCTTACTGTGAGCATATATGTTTGTGCATATCTGAGTTCAATGGCTTAATACCTGTCTTACCGGGATGAGCGTATATCCATCAAAGTCGAAATTATCTAGGTAATCCCCACAATATCTGGTTAATCTAGCTAGATAGGTTTTATTGCTACTTTGATTCTGGTATTAGCCGATATTATTGTATTTATCTTTTGACTTATTTGTCGCGATACTACCTACCATTGTATCAGGAAAGTACTTAACAATATGATTTTAACCAAGTGACTGTAAATATAATATGCAATATATTGTTTAAAATATTTGATTAATCGGTCATCATGGCGACCCTTAGGTGGAAATATAGCACAGGCCGTCTTCCCACTAAGTTGTCCATTCACCTGAGCGAGAAAGGGAAATTTAAGAAGAACGGAGGTGTAGGACAGGGCGAAAGGAGCGATGCCGGGTGGCCAGTGGATAGATGGTAGCCGCTGATCTCGAATGACCAGTATAGGAATCATGGATAATAATCCCGCCGGTGATGCCTATGGACTTAGACTGTAATGATGCAATTGTACTCACGAGAAATAACAGAACATCATTCAGTGTTATCAGTAAACTGATGGAGAATAAAACTGCATAGATGTTTCCAAACGAGTGCATTTAAAAATACTACGTGCATATGTAAATAATTTTAAAGTTTGAAAAGGATTTAGTCTCAATATGATTGACTTACTGCACTTAACTTTAAGTAACTTTAATATTTATCCCGATATACACTACAATTGAAATGGTCAAAGTAAATATAAACACAGTTATAACGAAGTTCCTACTCGGACTCAATATGTTGTTTCTGCTTGGAGGCTGTTATTAACTAAGATAATTTTACATAATGGATATTGAAAATAGCGCAGTTGTTGATATTAATAGCAAATCTGATGCATTTCGAGACAACTTTGTGTGTGTTCGTCCAGCATTTAAAATAATAACCAGTCTGGTGTGTACGTTCAAGTCATTAAGTTAGTTGGCATATAATTTGTAGAATATAAGTACTTATTAAAAACTTAACTTAATTTTAGTTAAGTAAACTGCAAACAAGCAGTGATAGCCTAGTGGTTAAGAATTCAGCCCCTCACTCCGGGGGTGCTGGGTTCAAATCCATAGCGCGCACATCTTTACAAAAGTGCCTTTTTAATTTAAATATCACTTGCTAACCGTGAAGAAAAACATCGTGAGGAAACCAGCACACCTTCGAATTTATAAAAAAAAAATTTTTTTCTAAGGTGGGGAAGTCTGCCAACCCGCACTTGGCCAGCGTGGCAGACTATGGTCTTAACCCTCTCAATATGAGAGGCGACCCGTATTCCAACAGTAGAATGTAATGGGTTGAAAAAGAAAGAAAAGAAAAAAGAAAACTGCAAACTAAGTATTATTAAATTAAATGTTGAGTCCTTCCAAAAACAATGACAGGTTCATTTATTTATTTTGACTATCTGTCCTCTGTCAGGTCTTAGTTTATTTGTACCCGTGGTCCAGGAATTGAACTTAGGACCATTTGATTAGTAGTCACCCTTGCAACCACTCCACCAACGAGCCAGACTACTAATTAGGTACATACTATAATTTCGAACATTCTAATATTAAATTAGAAACAATAACACAATCGACTGTTATAACAGCATCGTAGGTTATTAAAATAAAACAAAGGTTTTCTCGCATCAAAGAAGTGATATGAATAATATAGAAATAAATCTACGAACTATGAATCACAGGTTAATGAAAGTGAGTCAGCCTCCGCTGTTATGAGATCATGATCCAAGTCTAATCTTCAGTCGCACCCTTCTTTACATTTCTAAGAGGCGAATAGATTTATGTGCCCGTATAAAGATATATAATGATATAATAAATTTTTTTCTATTTTTTGATGCACAAAGAGCACATATGCTTCAATGACCAGAAACAAAACAAAGAAGATATTAAACAGTCACAGTGCTTAAGTAGTATTTGCAATCAACGCAACAATTAAAATTTGATTGTATTTTAATATTTAATTACATGGTACGCTTCGAATAGTGTTAGAGAGGATATACCTATCCCAATATGCAAAAAATATTTGTACCCCGACTGTCTCTTTGTTCAGCGCCTTGGAAATGAACCCTTGCGGTAAATGGGAGTTTGCGTGGAGCATATTCTAACGCGATTCTTCAACATGCCCTGCCGGACATGTGCTGAAGCCGTGAAACGTTTATGGAACCCTACCAGTGATTGTACCAAGAACCCACTGTACCAGGGAACGCTTAGCTTTACAGATCGTTCGAAGTCTCCAACTGCGCCTGAGCTACAAGAATTTCATAACACGGTATGTACATAACATAGTATTGAAAACATATTATAAAATTAATCCTGCCATAAAATAATATATAGCACAAAACGATCAAGTTCACATTTTTGGTGATTTTCTCTAAAAACTGCGCATTTTTTAATTGTTACTTACTAGCAGCCCTACCCTTTTACAAGCTACTAATTACTACTATTCTACTAATTACTTGTTATAACTCTACTTCGAATAACTGATAACTTCTAATAACTAATGACTTCTAATAGCTAATAACTTCTTATAACTAGCACCTTCTAATATCCAATAATTTTCTAATAACTAACACTTGTAATAACAAGTTGGGTGTCTGCCTTATTTATAATTGGGCATAAATGTCCGTAGATGACAGGTTTCCCCATCTAAATATACCATTTACATCCCTTCTCGTTACTTCAGAACAAAAAAAGGTTAATAGAAAGGTAAGTTAAACTAATACAACCAGTAGCCAAGCCGCAAATCGCCTAACGGTTCCAGTACATTGATTAAACGATTGTGATTTATATGTTGGCCATTAAACAAAGATACTGTATCAGAAATAACCGGGCCTACGTCGAGATGTTTGCGACGACCTATGTTTAGAACCACAGAGCTCATAACTACTAGAAATGTCTTGCAATGAATGCTTAGCATTTTTTTGGTAAGTGGTCACCTGATGATAAGTGGTCACCGTCGCCCATAGACATTAGCAATATCAAACGAATTTTCAATGGGTTGCCTGCCTTGAAGAAACATTTTGAGTCTACGTTTGAAGAATTCAATGTCATAGGGTATCTTAAAAAACTCTGAGGGAAGGATGTACAGTTACATTATCATGTATTATTTGGATACATCTAACATTTTTCGCCATGAGGCTTGATACAGAGATGATTAGAGTCCCATCTTAGTCTAAGCGTACCAATAAAATATTTATTCAAAAATTTTAAAATAAGTATTTCTAATGTAATTTCTATAGCATATGTGATCTATATAAAACGAGATAAACAACGAGATCGCCCGATGCCACGGCCCGTTTAATTCGTTGGACAATAATGAATGACTTAAATACTGTTACTGGAAAGAGATAGCGCTTCGCAAACAGTAATGTGTTGCTTATTGTTATTTCTGTACCTACTACTGAATTGTCGCGTTCTATAAACTTTGTTCCTTTGTGTGCGTGTGTGTCTGCGCGTTTGTGCATGTGTGTTTGTATGGTCGCGTTTGTAGGTGCGTGTGTGTCTGCGCGTTTGTGTATGCGTGATTGTGCATGGTAGGTGCGTGTGTTTGCGCGTTTTAGTGTCCGTCAGCTTGTGTGTCTTTTAGTAATAAATTCTAGTAGATATAATAATTGATATGTATTTACATAATTGTTCAACATACGTCACGCCTGTAATCCTCCAAGGAATTGGCACAGGAGGGTAGTACGCACGTACGTTTCCCCAGTTGTACACTAGTTTACTTTAGCAAAAGATATTAAAAAAGAATTTTCATCGGTATCCCGTACACAATATTCAGGTACTTTGCAGTAGGATAGTAAGCAGTAAATGTAACATTCTCAATATCTCGAGACTATAAAAATGCTACGGTGAACTCTACGCACTACTTTAAAGTATACATTTGAACAAAAACAGCGAAATGAATTGCATAACCATTAATTTTCGAACTTTTCTCTAAACTTTAAAAAGAAAAGCGTGACAAATAAAACATCACTTGCCTTAAATATGAGTAACTAAATGTGCTACGTGGAAAAGCATGCCCTCGCACTTAACTCTTTTCAAAATCCCCAATATTCTGTACAATACATATTTCAACCAAAACAAGACCTTAAAGGCTTTATTCATGCCACAGTCACTTCTAGAAGTACTTAAGTAATCACTAATATATGTTCGTAGCTAAAAGACATTAGTTTTGAAAGCGAGCGGTGTCACGTAAGTATAATATTCGTTTAATGCTAATTAGTTCAGCAATGAGCTGACTGAATCCTCTGTTCTGGCTGCAGGCCAGCTCGCCACGTTCCAACGTGCAATGGAGTTTAAGAGGTAGATTACTGGTATGCATGTCTACTGCACATCTTAATTATGCACATAATGGGCACTCTTGAAACAGTAATTTCAGTAATTACATAGAAAAGTATTTTTTGTGTAACACTATCTAAAACCTTAGGGAGTGTTCTGCATTCCTCTGCCTACCTCTTCGGGGATTATAGACCTGAAGTTACATTACATTACATCATCTAAAACCGTTTTATCGTTCAACTGTTAGACGTGGGTCCTTTTTAATTGAAAATGATTAAGGCCCTAGTGTGGCACGCAGGCCAAGCGCGGGCTGACACGTTTGAAAAGCCTTAAAGAAAATAAAGTGTAAAGAAAGAACATAATGGATGCCGTTATTTATGTGAATACTGACAGGACTTGACTTCTATCGAAACTGTATAGATTTATTGGTAAAGCAAATAGGGATAATGATGTTAAATACCCATCAACAGTAGATCATCTTTAATGAGAATTAATATGTTCATAATTAGTATTTTTCTGGGAGTACTGAATTGTTTATATTTATGGCAATAAACACGAGGTATTGACGGGCTCGGGGGGCGGCGGAATGATGGATCTCATTCAGTAGTTATGTCTCAGACATTGGGATCAAATAAGATTTTAACCATTGTAATACATAGTTCAAGAAAGCCTGCAATTGAATTGTAACGACTTTCTGTGAAAAACAGTCTGCAGTGACGTGTACAAAAGAGCGATGAATGTAATGTATGAAAGCTCGTTTAGCCTTCAGGAATATACATACATAGATATTTGGCACTCGGTTTCCTCTGCCTACCCCCTGAAGGATATAACGTAACAGTATAATATAATACCATATTACTGTTTGACTATAGAAAGTCACTGAATAATCGTTGTCTTGTTTAGAAAAGTTGAGTTAAGAACGAATATACCCTACGCATTTATATAAATACATGTATGTATTCCTTATTGAAACCATATGGGTAATTTTCATAATTGTACAAGTCTGTGAATTATATCCCCGCACATTATTCTTAACGGTACAGGTATAAAAGACAACCTCGCAATAACGCGCCAGTTTCAGGCGAAAATGAGCTTTGATACAATATTAAGAAAGACTAATTTTGCTTACGTATGTATGCAGGATAAGGTGTACATCTTAGTGGTGTGTTGTATCCGCTTCATTTTTCAATCTGCTTACATATGAATCTTGGTGATTGCTGAGCGCCGTAGAGAATTTTACGTCTTGTTGAGAAATTTTTATTTACTGGAACACAATAATGTTGCACAAATATTCTTGGGTATTCAAAGTTTCTACTGAAAATTTTCTCTTTAACAATTTTGTAACTTTCAGATAAGCCATAAATACTTTTATATACCTAACGATAATAACTGTAGCTAGGAATAGTTGCAGAATGTTATTACTATTTCAATAATATTTAATAGTCGATATTTCCAAATAATAATCATAATTATTAATGTGTATTCATATAACAAAGAAGTACCTGGCCGTTTGCTCTTCTGCGTTAGAAGATTATAATTAATAAGGGTCTAAATAATAATTCAACGACTGTACTGTGTGGATGATAATAAGAAATAGTGTTTAAAAAGATTTTAATCAATAATACCTACACATTATTATTTTAGTAAACTTAATAAAAACTCATAACAAGTCTACTTCTAATATAATCTAGCTAGAAGAATATCGATTACTATTCGTTTAGGGATTTTACCCACCAAAATAATACTGATATCAATAAGCAACATAACCTCTGTTATATTTCTAGAACCTTCCATAAAGGTAAAGCTAAACGGTATAACTGATATGTCTGCTGTTGTAGTGCACGTTCGAGAAATAAAGCTTTCTTGTAAATTAAGCTCTTAGGATTCGCAATAAGAAAAATATACAATTGATTCAATATAATACAATAGTTTCAGTATACTTCCGCTTAGAATATAACTGAAATATAATGTAGATATAACTAAAATATACACTATACAATGAAAATATATTCTGTCAGCATTAATTCATTATTGCAACAGGCGCGTCCCCATTATAGAGCAGTGGCGTGGGCGTCCGCTTGTTTACACCGTCGCAGTAATTAACTTTTTATTTCCACACGGCCACCGGCCGCGTCCCTTCACACGTTTATAATGAACGCGCGACTTGGACCGGCGACTAGTGAGCCGCGACTAGACGACAACGACTAGTGAACGGCGATTAGACAACGATTAGTGAACGGCAACTAGACAACCACTAGTCACTAGCGATCCTGATATTTTGGGGTTCCGCAAATTAAACATGTTCGCTGTTGTTACGTATCAATAAATAGTTACCCCAATTACTGAGCCGTGGGTCGTGAGTTCGAATCCCACACGGATCAAATAGTTATGTGAGGATCACGTGGTTTATGCTTTGTTTGGGTGCACATTTGTCTTAATAAGAATGTGTTCAATATAAAAATGTCTATTTGTTTTTCGGTTACCATGGCACGGGCACTGCATACTCGTATATTAAAATCAGAAGGCGATATGCATAAGTTACATTGAATTGACTTAATAACACGCCGCAATCAATGTTAACATTTTATGTTTTTATTTATTTATTTATTTTTGTACACTTAATACTTAAAACTAATAATCAAATAGAAACTTTGTATAAGGATCTGTTTATTTAGTTATGGGCCACAGACGTGTTACTATAGATCTATTTCAAGAACAACCCGCAACCCGCATGTCTAACGTGAGGATTATGAACGATAACCCGTCAGTGCGACCTCCGGTCGAGTTCGAACAGTGCGAGTCCAGCAGCACTTAGGCTGATGATGATGAAGTTAAAAATTATTTCACAGTTCGAAAGAAGACACTCCCTTTTGATAATATCCGAAATGTAACATAATGTAACATCATCAACATCAGCGTATGATCGATTCTTTGCTTTATTCGCGTCCTTTTGGTTTGTCCCATCCAACTACTACCTGTATCCTTTCAGAAATCTATCCGGCGGGCATTCTGCACTCCATCGTGTTAACCGCAGGCATAACTCTAGTTGCAAGCGATCTTCTTTCCGTACTGAATAAAAAATAAACTCGGCACGTCAATGACAGCGTCAATTCGTTAATTGTTTCACATTGGATACTGTCTCATGTCAAAGGCTAAGGCTGTGGTCTGTCGCGCTCGCCTCGTGCTAATTGGCAGAGTTCATTCTCCTCCCACTTCAGTGTGAAAAACTTAGTGGCGGGAGTTAAACACAATACCTATCTCCATTGTTACAATGATAATTAATTTGTATCAAAACGCAATAAACTTCTAAAATGTGTTTCTTGTTAAGGTTTCGAAGGCTCGATCGCTGAAATGAGAGGCTCCAATCCAAACCTTATAGGTACTATGAATGCTACTGTCAACTTCAACGTAAATAAAGTCAACTTTAATATGTAAAACGCTATTTATTGACGGGGTAACCAATAGTTAATTAACTTGATATATTCGGTACGTTTAAATTGGGCCCGTATTGTTATGTGTGTATGTATGTATGTATGTGTATGTGTTTGTACCTTGATTTTCGGTTCAGTGCTCAGGTGTAATTAAGTTTATTGAACAGTTTTTCAATTAAATGATTATATTGAAATTGATATTTACATTGTAAAATCAAAGGGTTTATCTATGAATACAACTATAAAAGATCTACAAGTTATATTTATCAAGTGCTTTGAACTTCAACCTCTCACTGCTGCTACATCTTTAGAAAAATGTGCGTTTTAAAATGAAATATCTTTTGCTATAACGGTGAAGGAATACATCGTGATAAAAACTGCATAACTTATGAGTTAAAAAAAAATTAACTCTAAGGCGTGAGAAGTCTGATAATCCGTTCTTGGACAGCGTGGCAAACTAAGGCCATAACATTCTGAAAGGAGACCCGTGTCCAACAGTAGAACGATATTTTTATTTTTTTTTAGTTTTTTTTTTTTAGTTTTTTTTTTTGAAGGAAAGCAAGAGCCTGGGGTCGGAAAAAAATTTTCGTGCTCTATAGCCGAGCTACTAAGTATGCACATTTTAATAATAGTCCACTATTGGTATAAAATCATTTTTTAATATAACAGCCAAATAACAATTTGTATTTGCGACCTTGAAGGGTTTTCCTCTTAGCTACGTTTCTATAGAATTGTCGCTCCACTATTTGTCCACCCTGTCAGCATCAGACGTCCGTTTCGCCTCACTAGTGTAATCCTACATATTGTTATTCTGTGGCTTAAACAGTATGAACGTTGTTGCCAAATAGAACTTGAAAATCGTGTTTGAACTAGTAGCACATTTTTGTAGCACTTGTGCAGTAATTGAATAAAATTGAAATTTTGTATAAAACTTAAATTTTATATAAATCTGAAATTTTATATAAAAATAAAAATTCAC
>DWMG01003754.1:0-11578 GCA_018244855.1 Elbella merops
GTGTCTTAAACTTTTAAAACCTAGTTACCTATCTCTAGATGACACATATTTGCAACACAAACTACGGCAGTTTGTGTTCAGAAGATTTGAAATTGCGATGTCTAGTTAACTGTATGACTGATGTTAATCATTTCACAATAAGTATTTCATGGATTTCTATCGCACACATCTAAGATCTAGATTAAAACAAATTTATTTATAACCCAGAACACATTGAACAAACATGGATGGACGCTAGTAACTTCTAATATATAACCTAATAATATACCTTGTAGCCTCATCCAATATGATAATGGGGGGATTCTTCAGTATCGCTCGAGCGATGGCTATCCTCTGCTTCTGACCTCCACTCAAGGACATGCCCCTCTCGCCCACTAACGTGTTGTACCCGTCCGGAAAGCCGGTGATGAAGTCGTGCGCATTTGCCGTCTGCGCCGCTCTGTAAACCTGCATGTAAATAATTGAAAATTTTAATTACTAACACAATTGTCTACTAAATAAAATAAATAACTTATATATTAATTTCTTGGAAATTGCTAAAAATCTACAATATGTATTGCTTTTATTACATATGTTGTATAAACTGAAAAAAAACACAATTATGTTGTTACCTAGGACTGTTAACCCCACGATTCCTCACCTCATCATCACTAGCTTCAGGTTTCCCGTAGCGGATGTTCTCTTTGACGCTGGTGGCAAACAGCACCGGCTCCTGACTGATCAGCCCGAGCGCTCGGCCACGCAGCCACTTGCAGTCCAGCGAGCGCAGATCAACACCATCTATGGTCACTGAGCCATCATTTATGTCGTAGAACCTAAATAGAGACAAATCGTTTTTCGTTTTAATGTACTGGGTGTATTTTTTTACAATGGTAGTGGTTAAAGTTTCATGCAACAAATGTTGGTCTGTGTCCAGTTCTTTGGCCCTAATCAAGTCAGAAGATAAGTAGGCATCATATCACTTGCTTATTAAAATACGAAATATAATAAATGGAAAATTAAATGTACTCCTGTAATGATAAGACTTCTTTAAAGCACACCTTTTACTGAATGTAAGTCTGTATCGCCCCCACACCCATACCTACACAAAAGCAATTGGTAATAAAACATTTTAATTGAGTTTGAAAGGTTTGGTTTTCAGTTGCATACATACACTGCAGCAAACAGTTGTGTCAGTCCACACTAGTAACAACACCTCTGTGCTCAAGTTCAAATAAGATTAATATAAGAATAATTAAATTCTGATTAACTTTAGTCATGCACTTATTATTAACTAAGTCAATAGTAATCTGAGTTTATTCTGAGAGGCCAACATAATTATATCTAGATCAAAATCATATACCTTTCTAAGAGTGCTGCAATGGTAGACTTGCCATTGCCTGATGTCCCAACAATAGCCACAGTTTTTCCAGCAGGTATTTTCAAATTGAAATTTTTCAAAATTACCTAAAATAAAAGTAATCAGATTTAATAAAAGCCCATGCATAAAACAGTTTTATTACAGTAAAAGTTGCAGATGACATTTTTAAGAGTTCATCATAATAAATACATTGTTATTCTACAAATTTTAATTATTAATACATTGTTGTTTAGTTATCAACATGATGTAAACTTATAAATACCAAATACAACCACCCATTTTATTAAGATTTGGAACCAACTTTGAATAAATTCCCAGTCCCATTCCTGCAGTTTACCCAGGTTACCCAACTGGGTAACTGGGGTAACTACCCATTCCTGTAACCAATTACTTTTATTATATGATCAAGTCAGGTCCTGCTCTGATAGATATTAATAAAGGCTCATTAACTAATCCCATTATTTGCAAATAATATGAAACAGACTAACTGAAACAAATAATTTTATTTCCACAATCCAAGTTGAGTTCACCGGAAAATGATCATGAGTGGCTATACCACCAATGATTAAGAGGCACAAGTTGTCTCTACAACTTATGCCTGCTAATCTGCTTGTTCTCATATAACAGTGCAGTATTGGTGGCGAAGCAGGTCGAGGGCCATATCCTCTTTTGAATGTTTTAAGCTGCTTTTAAGGCAAACAGCTTAAGACAGAACAAACTGCTCTATATAATGTCTGAAGCACAGAAACACTACAGATAATTTACCACTGGCGGGCGCCTTTTTTAAATATACTTACCGCTTCAGGCCGCGTTGGGTAAGCGAACGTCACGTCCTTAAATTCTATATCACCATGGAATTCATGATACTTTATAATCTTTGTACCTGATGTATCCATAGCCGGCTCTTTATTTATGTACTGGAAATAAAACAATAGTTTTACACCAAAAAACTCTACATAGCACAGAGCTATAAAAACTAGCTACAATGCTCTGATAGAATTGGTAGAATTTAGTTCACTTTAGACAATTTGAGGAAATCTTGAAGATATATGGTCATGCTGCTTCAAACTAATAGACACTAATTGGCAGGGATACATCACATTATTTCTAGGGTTTTATTTATTCACTAATTTTATTTGTATCTGTAATAGTATTATGGGTGTGAACTATACATGAGACATGCATTCTACGGCTATAATAATAATAATTGCAAATTTATGTTTTTTTCTTGTATACATCATAAGACCTACTGGAATATATTATATGTTTTGATACTAGTAGAACCTTTAAACGACTATATTTATTTGCCCTTAATACGAGTACACATATAATATAAAAAGATTCACCTCAAAAACTCGCCCTCCAGCGCTTATCCCTTTCACTACAGAACCAAACAGTAAAGACAATTGAGCAACAGATCTCTGTACTGTTTGTGCGTTGACTAGAAAGGCCATGACGTCACCAGCCGACATCTGCCCTGTCGACATAAGATGGCCGCCGAGGAACATGGTAGACAACACCATACTGCAAAAGGAATAAATCGAATTTCCACAGCTACATAACATCAGTACTTATTGGATAGATAATATAATGGTCGTTTTTGAGCAAGTTTGTAGACTTGGCTAGCCTTTCCCCCCCGTCCCCTCCATTCACTAGCATTCAATATAAGCAGTTTTTCTACGTCAAAACGCAGACTCCGTCCGTGATTACCATGCTCATAAATTAACATGGAAATTATATGCCAGCCACAAAAATATTACTCACCCGTTTAAGAACAAATTCGTCCCAGCCTGGAACAATCCCACACCTAATCCCAGCTCCATGCTTAGATCAGCGGCTATATTACACTCCTCCGCAAACATTCGCGCCTCGTTCTCTTCGCCGGCGAATGCTCGCACCGTTCTGATGTTTGCTATCGCTTCTTCCGCTACTAACGTGGATTTCTCTATCTGTAAATGATGAAACCTTTGTATCTTCATCTATTATGTACTGTATAACACAGGTATCAGGATTTTAAGATATTATCATCGACCCATTATAATTCCACTGTTGGAATATGGGTCTCCTGTCATATCGAGAGGGTTATGGCCATAGTCTGCCACGCTGGCCAAGTGCGGGTTGGCAGATTTCACGCACCTTAGAATTTTTTTTTTTTTATTTCTAAGGTGTGCAGGTTTCCTCACGACGTTTTCCTTCACCGTTAGCAAGTGATATTTAAATTAAAAACGCACTTTTTGTACAGAGGTGCGAGCCATGGATTTGAACCCGGTACCCCCGGAGTAAGGGGCTGAATTCTTAACCACTAGACTATCACTGCTTTTTAAGATATACTAATATGCTTTTTAATATATAATTTCAAGATATACTGTAGCGTAAAAACAGACGTCGGGACGAAGCTGTACTAATTCCGTCTCTCTTGTACGCAAGTAGTCTAATGGTGGTACGGCTGTTGCGCTGTTGTCATTTAATGCCTCGGGCTTTGCACTACCCCAACTCAATTTGATGGGATGGTTCAACCCGCAAGCGGTCACACAATGTAAATTACTGAAATCCGCCTACCCACACCAAAATACGAGAGCCTAACAATTTAATTTTGTCTGATATCTGTATGTCTGATTACCCTGTAGTGTGCACTTTCAACACTAAATACTTGCTGCAGAAGTGTAGTTCAACATTGTCATTTTTCTGTAATATTCTCCAAGTCTTGTGATGTCTACTACCAACCTGCGCCAACTTGGTTCAGGATTACAGGCTATTCAGGTTACCTTCTCCTTCTGAGAGGACAACCATTACCACTTCTCGCAAAACTAACTTGCCAGGCAGGATAAAAGTACTTAAAATTTTATTATGTATTTATGTTGCATCACAGAGAAAAAAATATATATGTATGTAGAAATACTTGCCTGACCCTGTGCTTCTCTGGACAATTTTCTCAAAAGTGAACCAATGAAGGTACCACCGACCACAACAGATGGTATGCATATCATAGTGAGACCAGTTAAATGTGGAGATATGATAAGAAGACTCACTGCTGACCCAACAACCTAGAAAAGAATTGGTTTTGATTAAAAAATAACCTGATTGAATAGTACATATTTATACTGTGGAGATTGTGAAAGGAATAAAAACTCAGTACATTGTCTCCATTAGTAGAAAAATTCTTAAGGTGAAATGTGTGTATGTGTTGATTAAAGCCATCAAGAAACATATTGCATCTTAGTGAGTGTGTTAATGGTTTAGGTGGGGACAAAACAACACAAAATATTATCTGTTCTGTTGTTGAAGTAGACACAACTTTAGTATTTCTGCAGTCTATTCCAAGACTAAGAGTCCTACTATGTACCAAAATCCTGACTGAGGAAAACATAATCATAATTGGTACATTAACATTGGTACATTGTAAGATAAATAGTTTTATTCATTGTTATTCTAAGTAAACATCAATACTTCTAGGATATTTCCTTTAATGAGAATATTCTATAGATTATTCATTTTTCATTCACTATTTAATGAAACAAAATGAAAAAAAATTTGATTCCATATATACATCACTAATTCAAAAAATAAAAATTTCAAATAAATGCTCACCTGAGTTATAGCTCTTAAACCTCCAGAAATAGTCTGCTTGAAGGAACTTTTGAAATCTTGCACATCTACTGTTATCCTGTAGGAAGTGGAATATAACCACAAATAAAAATAACAAGTTACACAGAACAGACAGAATAATTTAAAAATATTAATTGATACTGTGGCATGACTCATATTTCCAAAATTTAGATAAGCTTCTAGTGCTAAAGAATATGTCATATCATTACATTTCTTTAACTCTTACAATTAAGCCTATACAATTTTAATGGATTTTATCAATATGTCACATTAAAAATTACCTGTTAACTAATTCTCCAGTCCTCTCTCGATCAAAAAACGCCAAATCCTGATTGAGGATGGAGACAAACAGATCCTGTTTCATTTGTGCCGCCACTCGCTCACCAACTTGTGCAAGTAAGTGAATGTAGAAGAAGGTGAAAATAGCCTAAAAGAGTCATCTAGAATTTATTATTATTACACATATAAAAATGTCACAATCTTGTGTAAATTGACAGTTTTTGCCTCAGTACATGAATTTACCTAATACTACAATTTCTTCAACATATAAAAACAGCATATCAATATGTTAATATGGTAGTAAATAAAAATTTTACAGGTACAGTTTAAGGATCATTACCTGTCCAATATACAATGAAATCAATTTAAGTGCTGGCATCTTTATTTCTTCAATGAAGTCGGCAGTGGGATTATGTTTCATACTAGCCAGCACATTTACTACAACACCAAGCATAGCAGGAATGTAGACATTGAGAAAAGCGACAGCCAGCGCAGACTGAAACAGTCATTAGTTCATACATGACTTTCCAAATTAAATTCTCATCACAGAAAGTATATTAGTGAAGTTTTCAATATTATTCAACCATCATTAATAATCTGTGGTTTCTCTGCACAACACAATATTAAACACAATATGTACTTATCTTTATTATTTTATAACAGACATTGAAAAGAATATTAAAGTAAAATTGGTATATATTTAGGTACTTAGAAAGTTGCAGTTATATTAGTAAAAATCTAGGTAGAGAGGCCTCTAAATATTTTTCTATGAATTATATCATTCTACTTACAGCAACTGCAGCTAGTAACAGCCATTTATGTGGCACCAGGTATTGAAAAAATCTATTCCAATCAAATTTCCCACTATCATCATTGAGATTTGGTCTCCTCTGTATAACCCTTGAATGTACTTGGGCCTTACATAATACAGATGTATCATTTAGTAATAAGCGTGCTGCTAACCCTAAACTGACTCCTGTGCATAATTTCCATGGACAACAACCTTGTAGTAGTGTGGACTTTAATCCTTTTTCTGCCGAATTGTGTGCGTCCGTCACATATCGTTTTATCACTTGCGACGGCTTATTCTTTACCAAATGTACAAAGTATCCATTGATCTTTACCGCCAATAGCCTGAAAATCACACCAATAAATACATTCATACTTGTTACATTTAAAAAAGCCATAAAACCGCAAAAATTTTGACTATGAATTATCATTACCTCTGCCGCATAAAATTACATGACTGTCCTTGAATTAATTGCCACATTTTCAAGCAATAAGAGATTCTGTTTTAAAACTTAAATGTTATTTATTCATAATTTACAAACAACAGGAAAATAATGAAAGAAAAAACCACTTAGTTACGTTATATTCGCCATTCTGAATGTCAAGTGTCTAACGTCAGACATCAATGACAAAAGGCAGATACTTGCACGACATAATATGTCTCCGTATACAAAAGTTTTAATCCTTTATGACATAGATGGCGTTAGTACAATATATGTATCTGTCTATGGAAACAAAAATGAAAGTGGCGTTATTTAATATTTTGTTTGTTATCGAAATTTTATTAAGTGGGTTATTAACTTTACATATATTAATGGCCTTAGACCTCTCATTATGAGAGGAGACTCATATTCCAACAGTGAAATGATAATAACATCGAAAATTATTATTATTTTATGATTATAAACGTAATATCGCGCCTGCAATCCCCGAAGAGGTAGGCAGAGGAGTGTAGCACACTCCTACGATATAACTGTTACGTTTACGTTTCATGGAATAGGTGGTGAACCTGCGATAATACCATACACCGACCACAGATCCAGATTCCGAGTAACTACTAGAAACTCTAAATTAGAAAAATCCAAGAGCTTCCGACCCGGGATTTGAACCCAGGACCTCCCGATCAGCAGTCGCACTTGGAACCACTCGACCAACGGGGCAGTCATTATAATCATTATATTATTTACTTATGTTTATCATTGTAATATAATGTTTCATTTTATAATTTTTCTCTTATTTTCTGATGGCCTGGTCGCATTATATAGGTAACTGCTTGAGCAGAAACACACAAGTAGATAATATTTACGCAAAATATTTGGATCCAATTTTAACCACTTTACTCAAAATGTACAATATTAATACTTAGACCACTTTTCTAAATAATATTATAGTAAGTATGAACGTGGACTGAAACAGGCCGGTGATGTGATGTGATGTGGAGTATGAACGTAAGTTTATATTTTTAAATTTATTTATAGCTCTCGAAATTCCTAATAATTCACTCTATAAAAGACTTCTTCAGAAAAAATTAGATCTACGTGATGATAAGTACTTAAAAAAGTTGTGGCTTTATTTAATACTTTTATAACAGGCATTTATTTAATAAGTATAGTTATAAGCGCACTTTCTGTTTTAGTACATTTATTTCGAATGATTAGATACACATTATAAGAAATTGGGATTTCTATTTGTAATGAATTGAATAGCATTTGTACATATATTGAATTTTCCTATTCATATTTGGCACAGCCACACAGATGGTCAAGAGCGCGCGTGCACCCTGATTTTAGCACCAATAAAACCTATTGTTTAACTCAAGTAGCGCGAGTGTAACGCAATTATTTGTATATCGCTGTTTTTTATTCGATTTTATACCATTTAAAGTCCCGTTGAAGAGCATTCGATGTGGGCGCATTATTGTTTAGGAATCTTTTGTTCTTTTCGCTTTGTACAGTTGTGTTAGCGTCTTTTTGATTCAATAGCTTACTTTGAAATCTAAAATTTAGATTGAACTGTACCCAGAATAGCATATTTTTAATAGGTATACGTCATTCCCTGTGATCTATTTCAGTGGCTTATAATTATCTAACTCATATGTAAAACTTAGGTTAAAATTCGTCTTTTTTATTGTTTTAACTCGTAAGTACTTTAGATAAGTTCTACGAATATCTGCAATAGATAGAGTAGATATTATTTTTCATTAATCATTTGTTGTTTATCAGTTAAATGTGAAATACAACAACAGGAATAAAGTATTATATTATTTCAATAAAATACTTCAAAAGGAACTGTTAATCTCACCATACAAATAATATTAGTAGGTATGTATAGGGAAAACAATGCGAATATTTAAAAAAAATATATTGTTTTACAATTTGTCTCAAATATAAACTTAGTATTTGAATTTCATTAATATTGATATTTTAAATAAATGATAAATGATAAAGCGCGAAATATTTTCGCCCAAAACCTTGTCACTACAACAAACACAAAATTACTCAAATATTATTATACTGCTGACTTTAATTCACTACCTCGCTACTATTCGCTACTCGTAACTAAATCAAGTCCTGAATCCAGTTTAAAAATCGCTCTCTTTAATTAATCTATCTATCTCTTATATCTCTTAGTCACTCATCTACTTAGTATTTCAATAAGCCCTAAGCATGATGTATGTTAATTTAATTACCACCATTTTTACCACTACCACTACCCAAAATTGGGACATAAAAAGGCTCCAGTCAAAGATTCGTAAAACAGACACGGTTCGTAATGACTAGTTGATACTAGTAGGTAGGTAGGTACATAAACAAACAGAATGGGAACAGAATGGGACCTGTAATCCTCGAAGAGGCATGCAGAGAAGTGTGGTACACTGTCACGTTTCACTAATTATGTTTAGGTTCCACAATGGAACAGCTGGTGAGCATATTGCTATACACCGGGCACAGATACAGACTCCGAGTCGCTACTAGGAATTTCTACTAAAAAATATAAGAGAAATCAAATAGCACCCGACTCGAGATTCGGACCCAGGACCTCCCGATCAGCCCGCTGGCGCTTTGCATCCACTCGACCCACGAGGCAGTCACAATTTGACATGAACCTAATAACATTTGAAACCCACACTACTGCAGTATAACAAAGTATCAGCAATACAATGGGTAGTTAAAATTAAACGGTGTGGTCCACGCTTAGTCATAATCTAATATAGCACAAAGGATGTTCCCACACTGACCGGTATCAACCACAAGTCAGTGTAAACACATTAATCACAATATCGTTATAAATTTTAGGTCTAATTTATTATTATTTGAAGTTCGAAAGTTCTTGCGACACTTTTATCCTTACACTGTGGGAACATGGGCCTCTTAAAGGCACGCTGGCCAAGTGCGGGTTAGCAGAATTAACAAAGCTTAGAAACTTTGTAATCTAAATTCCAAGTTTGCAGATTTTCTCACGATGTTTTCCTTCACCATTAGAGCGATAGTGCATTAGTGATATTTAATCTTCAATTAAAGTTCGAAATGAGTATTAAAATTAAAACTTACTTTTTAATCTATCATGCTTCTTATCATAAAGAATTTTAAAATGTTTGCTGAATTTATTATTAATAAATAGATAGACAAAATGATTACTCATATCCAGCTAACCATATGATGCTTACCAAATCATAAAAATAATTGCATAACAAAAATTGTACCTAATATGTGATGGTAACACCAGTGAATTTACCCCGCACGAGATATTCGGTACAATTTTCGAAAAGTTGTAGCTTGGAAAGCTTTTAAAATATTCACATACCAAATTTATTGTTGCACCTAAGCCATATTCATAGATGTATTAAATAAATGGTTTATCCAAATGGCACAGACGGTAGGTAGTGTATTTCAATTGACAAATACCAATAATGGTGAATATCTTCCTAATACCATAATTTATGGTATACGGTGACACCAAACTATGCAAGCATTTAGCTCCCCTATTAACCAAGCCTGGAATGGTTAGGGCGTGATGGCAGACAATAGGATGAGATTATTAAAGTATTGGTTATGAAAATGTTCTATTTTATCTCTGGTCTTTGTCTAACATAATCGTCGGAATCAACCGGCCAGGTTTAATAGTTATATTACAAATTAATTTTATAATAATAAAATCTTTGCTGTTTCACGTACTGTTTATTAAATACTTACTAGCTGATCCCCGCGGCTTCTTCTGCGTTATTTATGATATTAAAAATATATTTTGCGTACAGAGAAGATAACATAAAAAATATTAAAGCCAAGAAAATACTTTGTTAAAAAATAGCTAAAAACTGTAGTTTCTTAAAATTTTTAATAACTTCACATTAAATGTAGATATCGTATTTTTTTTTAGGCAAGCACCAATTGTATAAGAACTAAAAAATATTTATACAAATCTATGGATTATCTACTTTGTGCCTGATGCGCGCAGAACCGCAAACCTTTATCATTTTATTTATAATTGTACAGAAAAAAATAACGTGACAATAATTGAAAATAGTAAACTCTTCTAGAAGAATTAAAGATTGGGTAACACTAAAATTATATATCTAATAATAAACATGTTAAACATAAAATAAATAATGTTAGTACTTAGTAAAGTGTGTAATTAAACGTAAACACTATAAACTATGTAATGTTACGGAACCAAAATATAGATATTTAGGTATAGACGAGGCCGTAAACATACCGGCTTGAAAAATATTCCTGGTTTAGAATTGACGAACACGTTAAACATAAACTAACACATCTAAATATAATTAATTTAAGGACTTCTATTGCAGATTGTATTACCTAGCATCAAGTTATTTCAATTGCCATTAAAACACTAGAACCTATGCGATTCAATAAAATTTATACAACAATTGATTGTTATTAATTTACTGTGTTCAGTTAGATTCAAAGGTTTATACATCGCATTCTTATTTCCAACGATCCATCAGCCGTCAGCTCCCCAGATTGGCCAGCTGTATTAAGCTGTTCTAGGGCTCTTATGCTCCTTGTGCGTACATGTGACCCCCACTCGACAGCTTCAATTACCAATAGATCTTTCGAGCTATACCTGTTCAAATACGAAAAAGTTGTTACGCCTATTTCGTGAATTATTAATCTTATGACCCGTTAATTAATGGACCAGTTTTCAAGTATCTTCAACAAAATGTTCTTGAATTGAATAGATGGTAAATTAACTTTTAAATAAAGCTATAGCTTCTACCGCTATAGGATTATCTTTCCCTACGCACCGTCCAATATCGTCCTAATCGCATTAGAGGACAACACTTGTACAGCGCAAGTGTTTAATGAATCAGATTATGCCAATTCGTCTGCTGAATATACTGTGGCATTAAGATGTTCCTGCCTACCGAGGAAAGGAATTGTATTTTTTTTTTTTTATTTTAATATATAAAGCTCTATATATATTTTTTTTATTATTATTAAAAATTGGCTCGCGTTTGGCTGCAATCCCACCTGATGGAAAGCGAGATGCAGCCTAGGGTGTAACACGCTCGCCTAGAAAGTG
>DWMG01003755.1:0-11575 GCA_018244855.1 Elbella merops
GCACTTGGCCAGCGTGGCAGACTATGGTCTTAACCCTCTCAATATGAGAGGAGACCCGTATTCCAACAGTGGAATTGTACTGGGTTGAAAAAAATATATATCAAACAGCGTATGTCATACGCTCATATGTATGTCCACCCACCCGTTGGACCGATGATCTTAGCAGGTGGCTGGTAGTGGCTGGATGAGATCTACGTTCTTTAGGTAAGGTCCACCAGTGAAACGGAAAAGGCTGATATAATAATGATGATGATGTCAAATAGCAAGAAACTTGCGCTACAAAAACAAACGAAACATACAAATATTGGAAAACATATATACATATGTATAATATCATAAAATAAAACAATGACTTTAATTCTATGTCCAACTGTCAGGCAACAAATAATCACAGATTTATTGCTGCTCTGGAAAAATAGTTTAGTGTGGTTTTTAAATTGACCTGTATATAGACAGATATATAGATGCCCATCAAACGCTCTTGAAACCTTGATAATAACATGCGAGCACTTCTTAACTGTAGAAATAATTATAGACGGGTTTCCCACAGGCAAACCTGTATAAAATATTCTCTATACACTACTATCAAACAAAGCTGTTCACAATATTCCATCACCAACTAATATTGTATGATCAGCCGTTATCAGGATTCTGCTGGATATGATGCACTGCTAGTTTTCGTACCCTTCCCTCGGACTTTCTCACCCAGGTTCAACCTGCAACGTTCGCATCATTATTACACTATCTTCTTAATTACGGTTTGCATTAATATTGTTATTATTGTAACATCACGACAGTTTCCTGACGAGGGAGACAGGGAGCACCAAATGCCAAATAGCTCTATCCTTACAGACCTGATTTGCTTTCTCTTCAAAATTGACTTAAAAAATCAGTAATCATTTCATAGCGAGGGAAATTCGGAAATAGCTACTCACCCTTTATACAACTTTATTGGAATGGATTCCAATTGATAGGATATCATTTAATTAATATGACCCAAAATCTATCACTGCTATTCCATTCCAAAGAGCGTCAGACATTTGTAGTGTCATTCATGAATAATACATTAATAGTGGTCATAATACGGAAAGTTATATGATGTTTCCGGATGTTGAAAGTGATAATATGGATGTATGTCATTTAAACCTTCATCAATTGTTTGTAAATGAAGTAATTAAAGAAATATTTTAAAGAAAGATTTTATTAGCTATGAGCACCCTCTCATAACATCATAGTCTGCCACGCTGCTCAAAAGCGAGTTGGCACACTGCAAATACTGAAGAAATATTACGGCGAAAAGGTCTTGTATGTAAAAACGTTTTTTACTGATTTTGAAATTTCTACAAAGCTTTAAATTTAAACTGGATTTTCTGCTCCTTATGGAAGTAACTTTCAGAAGGAAAACAACAGTGCGCATATCAAAAAAGACACATTGCAGTCGTTTTTCGTCTAATCCATCAATGACAATCAGTTCGCGCGATTGGCTGCGACCAATCTGCCTCCAGCAGCACGGCGGCGCTGCGTGGGGAGTATGACAGTTGATTCTTGAGACTACATTTTGGTAAAATTTGCAATTATCCTGACACGAGTCCAAGCCAGGCCTCATTTAATAATGAGTTTTCATTTAATAATAATTCATTTTAATAAATGAATAAAACAAAAACCAATTTCCAGCTTGTACAAATACCGAACACGCGGCAACCTTCGTGACTGGGAGTTGATAATATTCAAACCACAATTTCACAGTGATAGGATTTTTTATTATTTTTTGCAATAAATCATTTACCTCTTATACAATCTCCAAGAAATCTTAATAGCGTGATTCAGGCGGTGTGCGGTGCCATCTAGTATTCAATTAAAGAACTGCATTATTGATTACATAGATGACCTTGCAATATTATTCTACACAGCTAAAAATTTGATTCGGTTAACCAATTATTAAATATCGTGCTAAAGTCGAGCCTCATCCATACCTACTACGCAAACGAACAGTAGTACAGGAGAAGATTCGGCTTATCGAGTACTTATTATCAAACATGGCCTTTAAAAATATATATAATATGATCATAAATGTACCGGCTTAACTAAGACTGGACACTGAGTCACCGCCGCGAACTTGCTGCAAACGCCGAGAGCTCATCAGGAAGCACCTCGTACAGGTCCGAAACTACTCGAGCTACCCCGATAAACGTACGTGAGTTAAGCCGGTTCATTTATAATCATTTGTATAAACACTCACGAAACATTAAATGGTAAAATATATAATCTGCAATAATACGATTGTGGGTATCAGTAATTATAATCAGTGATTACAATAACTATAGCCATATATTTATGACAACATATCTATTAAAATATATTTATAGGAACATATTTGTAGTTGCTATGAATATGTTTATATCAAAATACTTACAGCGATTTTTTCTATAGCAACATATGTAATTAGTATCAATAAGGAAAAGCAACTTCAAAATAACGACTATGAAAGTATAATTTACAGATTGAAAACAATAATTCTCTGAAACGTCTGCTTTTCTCCAATTATACCACTAACAACTACGCTATCTTAATGAACATGTCGTCTGCACGGTGTAGGAACAAAGATACTGTCTACAGTAAGCTGTGTGAAGAACAATGGGAACGTTTCGGAAAAGCAAACGTGGCGGAACCGGAGACAGTAACAAACAGTCTTTCGTACTCCAATTAAAACTGTTTATGCCATAATTAAGTCAGAGATTTCATACAAAAAGCCCAATAAATCCTATTCAAATAATGCAATTTCAATTAAATTTTTACATAAGTGATTTTTTCTTACGATCCAAAGAACTTAAAACAATTAGAGAACTTAAAAATCAAGGTTTTCCATCATCGCCACACCTGATTACCCATCTTCCCCTTTTCTTTGATTTATAAATTGAAGCAGCATCAATAAACATTAGGGGCTTAACAAGTAATTAATAACTTTAAAAATATTGAGATTTTGTTACCATTGAACAGCAAGTATATTCAATATTCATTTTCTATTTATTTCGAGTTTAATTAATATGACCGTGAAATTCTTGTTTTTTCTCGACCAACTGGTAATTAAAAAAGATTAATTCAATAATTCCCTTTATAGCCGTATTAGCAAATACACTGAATTCAATCTCCAGGAATATTATTATCTAAATTGAATTTCTCGCTGGCAAAGCTCTCTGTGTTAAGATATTCTAAAGGCTTGTCTATTGCAACGTAAGTAACTTGTATGGCGTCTTCGATTTGTATACATAATCTATATCAGCATATACTCAAGAATAGGTTTCAAACACTAGAAGTACCTACATATTACTAAACTGAAAATGTTGTAGAAAAAATGTAGTAGTAAATGGACTTAAATTGTTTCATCTCTACTAAAGGGGGCAATAAATAAACAAATAAATCTAACAACCGTATCGATCTTACATCGGACCTTAGGACTTGCCCAACTCAGGCCAACTCCATCTGTCAATGTCTGAGTTTTGACAGCTGCTATACATTCCGATCCGATCCGATCCGTTGTTCCACACAGATAACGATCCTCGCTGTTGTTTAATTTAATCAAACCTCCTAACGAAGGATTGGCATTACAAAATGTTTTAAAAGCGATAATTTACAAAAATACTTTAGGTGTAAGCTAACTCGTTAGGACCGAACCTGATAGTGAAATATACTGGCTAAGCTGACTCAGGCTGGTAATTAGCTGTTCACGAATGAGATGTTCTGGGCCTTGCAGCAGTATCTTAAGTTGTAGAATAATGTCCTCGAAGGGTTCATTAGGCTATTTTTAAAATATAAGTAAAGTGGAATAAATTCAATCAAGACACAAATCGGAGTAACTTTACCGTTTAGAAGTTTTGATAAAATATTTGGGAAAAAAGTGCATAATCATAAGTTGTACGAGGAATGGATAACCTGTTAGGGTATAACTTAAACGCCTGGTAACAAGTTTTAATAATCCAACCTGGTCTGTTAATCTGTGATTGGCTTCTTTTAAATTGATTACAAATTTCGTTTTTTAATTAAATGCCACAAAACTTATTATACACCAACCTTTTACTGTTAAACGTAGGCCTGTCCAAGGTTACTTCAACTTGTCTTGAGATACTGAATTCCATGGTTTATCGACGTCCTCAGTTTACCAGAATATTTGGTCTGCACTCCTTCATTTTACTAATTTTGTAATAAACATCAAAAAAGCTATTTCCAATAATGTTAGATATTGTTTTAAGTACTTTCATTTTATTTGTTAATTCAATATTATTAAAATGTTTAATATTGACGCTCAACTAAGTTTTTTAAAATTATATAGATACTATGTAATCAATAGGAATTTATGTAAATAATAGCGACTTAATACTTCCAAGACCGAAATTACCCACTAACATTTATTGCAAACGGCTACAGTCACTTATATTTCCACAATGCTACTGTAGACAGAAATACGTTCCTTAGCCGCACGCCATTATGAAGGAAATACCAACTTCTTATTTGAGTTTCCTCCCGAGGCATTCGGGAACATTCGCAGTTAATTAGCAGAGCGCCTCATAAGCATAATAAAATTCATACGACGCCGTTCGCCACATTCTTACTTCATTAGGCTGGCTCGTGACGTAATTTGTGTCATCGACTTTATTTCTCTGCGTAGGCTCTTTTTTTGTACCGATAAAAGGATGCGTATTTGCAAAAGTAAACCACAAGTATCATAAAATATTTTGTTAATACGTTTGTAATGCGAAGAATTGACTCCACCTCTGACACGCCTTTAAAAACACGATATATACCAGAAATAAATATCTAAATTTATTAATAAGGTATCTGTCGAGCCTTGTATTGAATCTAAAGTAATTCTTTTGGCCGACTACTATTGTGACCAATGCGTTAAAAGTATCTTCTAAGTACCCAAATGACTTCATTTAATATATCTTCAATTAAAAGTATCTTCTAAGTACCCAAATGACTTCATTTAATATATCAATTTTAATTATACGTAAAAATGTTATATTGAGATAACATATTTCGTTCAAACGTTTAAAAGTCTGTCTCAAATCGATCCCAACATGGCCAACGTGGCATCGGGGCATGTGAAGACTGCCACCCAGCAGAGAATCATCGCCAATCTTTACGGGCTTTTCTCTTGACATTCTGTAAACCGAGCTATGCCCGTGGAGCGATAAAACGTTTGATGATCATGATATTCATAATAAATTTTCATCATTATCAAATTCCGACTGCCAAGTAATGGATAAACCAAAGAAGTCGAAGTGAGTTAGAGGTATACAAAATTTACCGATATAAATATAATGTCTCTAATACTATTGAATATAATAACTGAGAATATCGCAATACATGAAACTACCGAAAATTCCGAACAGATAGGTACGAGTACATTAAACTTTTGCATGAATCGTCAGTTTCCAGAAATGGAAAGTTCAAAGTTAGTTTCACAGCTGCAGAAATTCTACATAGTTGTTCAACTGTATTACCAGTATATTAATTTGTTACTAAGGTCAGAGATCTTCGATCTTTTTTACTATGGCTCCTTTAATATCAAGGATTTGTTTGCATTACCTTTGGAAAATTTGTATGTACAATGAGAAGACGTTGAATAACCTTATTAGTATTTAAAGATAACGAAGGTACGCAATAATTGTTAATTAAAAAACTACAACCAATATAATTAGCGAGCCTACTTTCCCTCAAAATACGATTACCTCCCCAAATCTGAGCTAATTTTGAAATTTAATTATGAATGGACGGTAAATAAATATTCATTGCTGTAAATATCTTTTGAGTCCCAGGAATTCCCGATGTTAGCAAATATAATGGCTTAATATATTAAGTGGCTTCATATTGCTTCCCGCCGTTGTCCAGCGTGGCCGACTGTGGCCATTGCCTCATCATTCTGAAAGGAATAAGGGACTCCAACAGCGGAATGATAAAACGGTTGATGAGAATCATAATTATATTTTGCAGCATACAGCCACACCGTTGTGTGGCGGTGTCTCGGCAACAATTCCTACAAGTCGCAAAAATAGCTCTGTGGTATCATAGTATAGTAGTGGTCATATGGTAACAAATATTTTCCTCGGCTGAGTAATTTAACTACCCCTGTACGTACCCCTTTATGGCACGCACTGTCGAGAAACGCTGCTAATTACGCTGACGTCAAAGAACACAAATACACACCGAATGCAGAGAGATCCAGCAGCGATACTGATAGTAAAGAGTAGTCTTACATTCTTGCCGGGGTGTCCATTTAAATATGAAAACTCTTGTTACGTTGACTGTTATTACAATTTTTTTTCATTGAATAAATCTTTCGATCAATGTTATTATATCGTCACGCGAGGTTCATTACGGAGTAGACAGAGAGTACGAAGTGAAAAAATACATTTGTATGTTATTGCAGTATTACCATAGCGGAGATAGAAAATTCTATAGATAATACGAGTACCATATGTCCAGATGGGATGAGTACGACTCGTACTCGTAGCTAGAGAGGTAGACGTGAATGAAAAGCCTTTGTAGTCATTTGGTGGTTGGAGATTGTGCGCTTTGAGTCGAATTCAGGGTAAATATCGTTAGATTAACTAAATAGCCCTTTGGAAGAAAACAATACATCAAATTAAATTTGAATATGTGTAGTTTAGTGCCAAATAATCAATTGTGTCTTACATCGACAGACTTCGTCCCACACTAACAAATTATATTACATCAGCGGACCCAACTTTGTCTCGCGCTACAAATGTACACTGATCAGTTCCCGAAAGCGCTAAAAGTTTGTAACTTCAAAAACTTGTGAATCAGTAGCGCAAACTATTGGACATATTTTCATACAAGGTAAAGCACTCGTACATCAGTTTAGTAACACGAACCAATACAAATTCGACGTATGTGTATGTCAAAGGGCGGATGTGATCAAACTTCGACATCGCTTCTCGTCAGCCAACGACGCTGCTGTTAACAAACTTTGCTGTTCTTTGCTCTTGCTTTGAGTGGCATTTCTCTATAAAGGTTCACGTGCACTAGAGCCAATCAACGAGCAGCTATTCCTCTCTCTGCACCAAAATAGTCCAGGATATTGAGTTCCCGGAATAGTCAGTTAGGACCATGAACTGTGCCTTTTTGGGATTATAATTTTGTAGTCTACATTATCGACGGCAGCTCATGGAAATAGTCCGCTTTTAGTACCGAAACTAGTTGGGGTATGCCGATAAAACACTTGTGATGTAAGGCAGTACATAATTTAGAAAAATATTTTGGCATTCGCTATAACACGTCGGTAGTACCTACGGATGTGACGAAAAAAAAAAAAATTGATTTTTAAATTGAACAGAAAAAAAAAGTTGATAATTTAACTTTAATCTCAACAAAACGAACAAACTCTACGAAATTCTAAATATAAATGAAACTTATTACCTTCATAATAATCAAACACAATTTAGTATTTACCTTGTACTTTTATTTCCCTCGAATCGAATCAAGGCTATTTTTTACCGGTACATTAAATGGTCATTCACCTTTATAAAATTAGAACACTCCATATATTAATTAAAGAAAAATACAGCATTTAGGCTACGGTAGGTATTGCGTTTTAACGTTAAATATCACTTGCAATAGCGATAAAGGAAACTTAAATTTCTCCGGAATGTTCTCAAAGCCGTGTGAAATGTGCCACGCTGGGCCAGCGTCGCAGTCTATTAGCTTAATTCATCTGCTTCCCAGTGGAGGTCCTCGTTCAACAATGGATCTATAAAAGGTTGATGTTGAAAATGGCTTTTAATATAATTGTATTATAATTATTATCTTTCAATCAGTATCTTAATGTCGTCCGTCACTTTGAAAATTTGGAATGTTATGAATGTTTTGTATAAGCCTACCATTCTTTAATAATCCCCATCTTGAATCCGCAAGCTCGTAATCAGTGATTCTCCATCTTTCAACGAGTAGCGGTTATGAAACATTATTCTTTAAATCTTTAGAGTGCTGTTAATGGGGTTGGGGTGCGACAGGCTGAAGAGCGTTGATTAAATGAGGGACGTTAAAAAATGTACCCCTTATACATAATATATAATACAGTTAATATTAAGGTTATGTTATTAATAGACCAAGACCCGCCTGTCTTGTCCAAATAGGTCAGATCAGGATCAGCCAGTGCTGATGCAGAGATCAAAAGTTTTAAAAACAGCGCGTGGGTAAAAAGAGGAATGAATATAGAAACACGTGAAATCTATAAGAATCGAAGTATTGTACACACACTGCTCTCTGCCTACCTCGCCAGGTATCTTATGTGATGATATTATAATAAAAGTGTTATAAATAATAAGCACTATCAGGCTTTGACAATTGTTTCTAAGTTTACAAACACTGAGAAGTTAAATAAAACAGCAGTTTAAACGAACTACAGATTGCCTCATTTTGGCTATTAAAAGCATGTTTTGTAATATTATATTTCTGGTAGACAACCGAATAACTGATATGATTAGGAGGTACAAAATATATAATGACTCAAGTCATCGAGATAAAATACTAGATATCATATAACAGGATAAAATATAAGACTTCAAAGTAGGAAATCTTTCCATTTTATACATTTTATTTACCGCTTACAATTACACATTAGCAGCGAACGCGTGTATTTAGAATATAATTAAAGGTTTTGAATATTCATGTCTTCATAAGCTTACAACGATATTTTTTTCGTTACCGCATTCATTCGTATTCCCTTTGATGAGTTTCTTTGTTAACAAAAATCTCAAGTATTTTTACTCGTAATAATTAAATTAGTATTACCTACTTATTTCGTTTGTTCTATACCGATTGTATGCAAGGCTTATTTTTAGGGATTTTATAATTTTATTATCTTAATATTTATCTTGGCGGAATAAAGATATTTGGCATTCGGTGCTATCTGCCGGCCCTGTGAGTAATCTGGCGTAACGGTATAATAATAATAACAATCTTATCTTAATATAATGAAGTAAGCCTAATATAATCGTATAAACTTTCAAAGGATTGTCCTAAGAAGAGGAAACAATCATGTCACTGAAAATGTGTTTCCTCACCATTTATACTCACAGATACTCAGGTATTTGTAGTTGCTAGTTATTTCTGTATATAGTACAATTTCACTCTTGACTTCCCTGATCTATTCCCCCCTGATTTAGCCTCGGCGCAATATGATTTTCTCTTCCATTCCTTCCTATTAGCCGTCATTTTGATATTCACATACTCCTTATTGATATCACAATTCGACCACGTTTTCCTTAACTTCACTTTCTCTCTTGTCGCATTTTTATTTCACATTCACAAGCATTTTCAATCCTCCGCATGATACGAGTATCTTCAATATATCTATTTTTATATAATTAAGCGAGCCCTCTTACCAGATAGACAAAGAGAAATAATTATCAAATATATGTACTCGTACATACGGACCTGTAGTGTTTTATCTACATCCATTAATTTTTTTTTTATACAATCATACTGATTTCAAAGACTTGTCTACCTCAGTCAGTCAGTATATCAGCCAGTATCCTTAAACATTTTAATTTTAGGCCTCTTTTTTACGGCGCTCGTTTTATTTTTGGGCCTCTTTTAATATAACTATTCCTCGTTTTGCCCATTGTTGTTAATCCATACATCTTCACATCACTTCACATTCGAATATCATTAAGTCGGATTACATTCGTTATTTTTATGTGTTCGTATAAAAATATATACAAGATGACAAGTCTTGTTACTATTTTATACAATTTGATTTAAGACACAATCGGATATGAAATGTTACCCAAATTCCGTGAATTCTCCATTTCACCTATCCTGTCCTAATCCGCTGTTTGACCGCCCGATGTATTTCGACCTTTTTCTATTACATATACGAGATACCTGACATCGGATTAAACTGGTAGTTGGTATGCTATCTAACTTTGTTGGTCTGAATTTTCAAGTATTCCAAATTCACAAATATCCTTAACAGTTCTGGTGTTTTTTGGGCCAACACGCCCCCGTACTGGCCGCTGTCTTTTCCGCCTATTCAGGAGTTCGAATGCGACTTTTATAATAACATCAATTAAAGATTAGCAGGAAAAACATTTCGCTATTTTTATCTAAAAATCGATAATAAATAATGTTCGTCACATTGACTCCCGATAAATATTTGTCCCGTTTCGTGAATACCTGTTGTGCTGATATAAAATCTTTTCTATAATAATAAAGCAATAGTTGAACAAATATCAATCGCCATCGGAAGTCTTCACCCCTGACTTTGAAGTTCCACAGTTGATCAAATAGCGAATAATTCGATTACCTACATAGTTAAGATACTTTTTTCCAAAGCAAATCATGCGTTAGTAATGGTACGTATGGTGGCCTGCATTTTGTATTTTTTGCGCTCGTATGAATTCTTTATGCAATCGTATGCAGTACATAGTATTTCAAAGTATACACCATCATAAATGATAATGAAAGGTAGATGAAAGGTAGATGTTTTGTTGCAAAAAAAGTATTAATTTAATAAATACATCTGTAATACAACATTTTGTTCCAGTCAGAGTATATTCATTTACAGCACAGTACAAATTCTGTAGAACTAATTTACTATTTATTTTTATATTGTCACGCCAGGTTCCTTACGGGGTATGCAGATATTTCACAATCGGTGCAATGGTGCCCATATAATTTTTTCTGTTTGTTATAAATATCATTATCATCATCCTCAGCCTATCTCAGTCCACTGCTGGGCATACGTCGTGGTCGTCGTATAGATCGAGCCGGAGGGCGTCCTACACTACGTTTGCCGAGCCGCGGTCTCCACTCCAGAATTCGCCTACTTCACCGGTTATCGGTTCTCCGGCAGATATGCCATGCAGCCCATGAGCCTTTGAGCTATTTGAGCTATGTCGATGACTTCGACTATATAAATATATATTACAGAAAATATAGTCATAATCACGTAACAGGCATCCGAATATTATCATCCGATCGTACTGGTGCGTACCTCGCTAATATATTTCTTAGTATCTCGCTTACATATTAATTAGTATCGTATCGTATAATGTAACAGTACGTTCGGAAAGAAAATATGATCAATAGCAAACTACTCCATGGTCACTTTAATCCATGGATAATGTACTGTATAGAATACAATAGGATTACGATATTGGAAGGCCAATTGTTTTATTTTTATATGTTTACGCCACATTCTTTACAGGGTAGGCAGAGCACCGAGAGCCAAATTATCTTTATTATTACAGACCTGACGCCCGTCTTCTACGTTCACCAGTCTGTTTAAACAAGAACGCCGGTTAAACACTTGTGACATCTGACCGAATTGTCGCTTAAATTTTAACAACTCGTGTAAGGACATACCAGTTCGTGTATTCAAATCTTGTATTCACAAAAAATATGTTCCCAGACAGTTAAGTAAAAGTTGTATATACGAAGTAAATAAGCTGTATTTTTTAACACATCTTGAGATTTCACTCCAAGAATAATAGCCATTGTGGCGCGAAACGAGATTTTTCGGGCGAGAAATAAGGCGCGCTCCATTGTGGCC
>DWMG01003756.1:0-11575 GCA_018244855.1 Elbella merops
ATAACGCAAACGGGCGTCGTCCCTTGATAGAATACCACGACAATAAGCCAGAATGGGACCAGTGCAGAAGAATATTAACGCCATTATAATCCATGGAGTGGACAGAGAGATTGAAAGATAATTCAATAATTTTCAAGAGTAATTGGCTAATATCCTCTCATGTTACAAAGTACAACGCGCGGAAATCGACTTGGCACTTGCGAACTTTGTAAGTTATCAGATATTATATATAAACATCATACACATTCAAAAACGTTTCATTGGATTTGTGTAATTTTGGCACTACATTACATTTGTCTATCACAGAGGGTACATAGAAGACATTTTTAAGATAAATTTTAATGGCACATTGTCGATTCTACAAAATGTCTTAACTTAAATGGAAATATCTAGAAATACCAACTGAAAAGTACTAATAAAATAATTGATAAGTAACGGCCGATAATTTAAAGTAAAAATCAAGAGAAATATATATTTTTTCACTTTTAAATATTCATTCATTGTGCTTATTATTTTTGTACTTATTTAAAGATAGAAATATATGTGGAAAAAACATAAAACTTATTTGAATACTGGCAGCACCAGCTTTCTTACAAATGCAGGACATTAAGCCTTAAACAAATCTAAAAATCTGTAATATTCAAATTCGGAACTTTATACTCTCACCCATCTAAAAACTTTCGTTGATAAGCAATTGTACATTTGCGAAAGATTTATTTATTATACAATTAATTATAACACTTTTACAATACAATATCCATGATTTTTGTCGATATTATCTTACTTTTAATACGACAATGTCTTCACTATAATTTGATTAAAACACATTAATAATATTATAGGAGTAAAATTAATTAAATTGCTATAGGAATTGAAGTAGTCTAATACAAATATATGCTGCTGTAAGTCAAAATAATAAATATCTTTCTACCACATAGATATAAAATATATAATATACATAGACATAAATGAAAAAATTACAGAAATACATATTTTTTAAAATACTTTTTAAAAATGGTGAATCATAGGTAAACATGAAAGGTGTTATTTTACATTCATAAGGAAAATAAGAATAAAATTGTAAATAAATGTGTGGGTAAATTATATGAAGCATATAGTTATTGTGAATGAAAGAGATTACATCAAAATTCCAAGCTCATGTGTGCGCCACAGATGTACTGTGGAAATTGACACTTGTATAGAAACATTTCATATTTATAAACTAACAAATTTTCTGATATATTATCTGTAGACATTAATTACAAGCGACATTAATACTTTTCAAAATTACCCTAAAGATTGACAGTTCGTATACTATAAGCATATTGATGAATATACAATACTACAATTATTAATACAAAACATGGAGGTATCCTCCTCTGTACTATAATAATTTGTGAATTTTAAGGAATTTCATACAACTTGAATAACATTTTCTGTTATATATGTACATATAGACTTATGTCGAAAGAGTTCCGATAGTTTTTTTGCAATGTCATATTAATTATTTCAATATGGTCACACTGGTTTATAATGCACATGATATAAGGCTTTGTAAGGACTTGTATGAATGTGGCAGTGTATATTCACATCTGGCAGTGTGTGCGACACTACCGTTAATTTTAAATACATAGATACTGAAATATACAAATATTGTATTGTTAAACTTTTTTCTTGTATTGTTGCATATGTGAACCAAGAGACCATTCTGTCCAACCTCAACTAAGATCACCAGTATAACTCTTCACATCTTAGTGAGACAGTGTCTACCAACACCCTTTGAAAAAGACCACTGCAAGAGATAGCTTTTACCTTACAATACACATGCAGGAGTAGAGTAAAGGTATCATGTTAAAGATTCCAACCCTTCAAACATATATGTCACTCACCCCCTATTTAATTTGTTACTAACATGGAATATTCTGGAACTTGTAAATAATATTATATATCAATATAAACAGATTATGATTTCTCTCATGACACCATCACAATGATTTCTTTTAGACTCTAGACCCCAAGGGTTAAAGCTTGTACTATGCCACATACAGAAATTTTCAGTCTCCAATGAGTGTCATATATCAAATGACCTGCATACACATTTGGGTTTACTTGGAAATACAGGTGGTCTTGTGTTTTATATTCCCTCCCCCTAACATCCCTCCCAAAACTCCTGCGAGCTAAACTATCGCTTCCGTGTCACTGATCACATGTATGCCGTGCTTGGTCAATATCAACTTCACAATATCGTTGCAACTCCTCGTTTTATAATTCTTACCGTCTTTATCTTTCAGCTTCATACTCTTCACCTTGTCGCATAGCTTGCTCACCTCTGACTTGCTCTTCTTCATGTCGTCCGGCCTCAGCTTGCGTATGGTGGAGGCCGAGCAGCGTTTCTTGGTGGTGCTGTCCGCTGCCTCCCCGGCCGCGTTCCCCCCCACGTTGCCCTCGCTCACGCGCCGCCGGTACAGCTCGTACTCGTAGTCCTTCGAGAGGTAGCTGTCCAGCGAGCAGTACGTGGTCTCATTGAAACTTACCTTGTCGTGCTTGGTCGTGTGTTTACCGTCGCTGGTGATCTTCACCGCCTTGCCGGGCACGTAGCTGGTGGGCACCTTGTCGACGTACGCCTGTCGGGGTTTCAGGTCCACAGCGGGGCTGACCGAGTCCGTGTGCGTAGTCGGCATGAGGAAGTTGGATTTCTTCGGCCGCTTCACCGTCACCGTCTCGTCGACGATAGTCGGTCTGTCCCGTATCGAGATCAAAATGTTCTTGAAGGTGTGCTCCTCGGGGGACGTCATGACCACGTCCTGCGGCGACTTGTCGTAGTTCGCTATGATATCGTTCAACAGATTATACTCACTGCTCCGGGCCGCGTGCGAGGGAAATGCTTGGTTAGTCATCGCTGTGTCAAACATTTTGTTGTTAGGATGTTTCGGTTAGTCAAATAATATTAGTTCAGATAGGTACTTACAGCATTACAAAATATAGAAGACACATACAAATTATTTCCTACAGATCATTGCGTAACAGTCTATCTTAATAAATAGCAATATATTACGACCATTTTATCTCATTCAACTGTTTGGTACAAAATATTAGCATGGAGAAATTACGATGGTAATTGTCCAGTACTGAATTTGAAAATATAACTGGTAAGTTATTAATCGCAGATAGCGTGCGTCTTCTGTACATTTGTTATATGCTCAGTTTAAATATCATTTATAAAATGTATTTAGAAATATAAAAAAGAAAAAGAAAAGAAAATAGTCAGTCTGTTGATAACAATTTCAATGAATCTAGAATATAAACAACATAAAAAATATAGACCTAAACGAATAAATAAATAATGTAAATACAGAATGTATGAGACATCCTCACGTGAGGCCGGGCGCGGCGCCGTAGAGGCGGTGCGTGCGGATGTACGCCACCACGCCGTCGTCCGTCAGGTACTTGGCGCTCTCGTGGCGCCGCACCAGCCGCCTGATCACCGTCGAGCTCACCTCGTTCGCGATGTAGTTCGTCACCAGGGTCACGTTACGCTGGTACAATTACAGAGGTACATTACATGTCAAATAGGCGTTATCTCTTCGCTATGAAATCTACCAAAAATTATCACCTCCATATCATAGCCCAAGTTGATTATCGGCAGAAATGGCATTTGAGATTAACTCGCCCTTGCTACCAAAAAAAATAATCACTAAGAAAATATATGGCGTAACCCACGACGGTATATATTGTCTATATATAAGAGCTGGGTATTACACATGTACACTCACACGATATTTATACAGCATGTCGGATTCGTATATGAAGCGGCCGGGGTCGCTGCCGGCGCGCGACACCACCACGAGCCCGTGCCGACCCACTATCGTCTCCAACTGGAAGACAAACCAAGTCAAAATAAGAATAAACCATTTACTTATCGGCGTTCTCTTCATACGACACGGTTACATATCAAATCACACTATAAAATGGTGAACTTGTTATTACGTCATCATACCGAGATACCTCGTTAACTTCTGCGAGTTATATACTTATTTATTAGTTATAACATAAAATACCCACATCTTCATCAGACCAGAGTCCAGGGGTAGCGAAGGATTCGAGCAGATCAGCACCACAGAGCAGCTTCACCGTGACACCGTCCACCTGGTTGCCGTTGAGCTTCTGCACCAGGTTGTCGGGCTCGTCGATGCTGTTCACGTTCAGTATGTCGTCCGGCAGCCAATTGGGCGGGTCTATGTTCACCGCAGCCAAGTTGCTGTTAATGGAGTCCTGGGAAAAAGCAGGTACCAATTATTCGTACAGTCGATGGACAGACTACTGACGGAGAAGAAATAAGGTTGACTAATACCACGGAACGGTAAATAAAATCCCTTCAACCCTTCCCCTAAAAGTGGTCCAATGAACTCTATGTACAGATGGTTTAAGCAGAGGAAATAAGTATAAGTCTTCTATTCAACAGATCACATACACTGTATTTTTAAAACAATTCCGATCAACTAACCTGGTGATACTGCATCGACACTCTGGTCCTGGTCCAGCCCGGCTGCTGCGTCTCCCACTCCGAGACTTTGATCCATCCGGACGATCTCAACGCCAGTTTCAACATCGCAATTCTGTAACGTAAATACGTATTCTATTTAATAGCTAGCTTCAGCGGTTCTTTGTGAAATCAATTTCCAAAGAAATTAGTGCATTTGATATTATTGAAGAGCTATGTGCGTATAAAAACGCTAGAAGAATATTTTCAGAACCGTAACACAATTATCAGAACACCGTAATACACAGTAATGTAAACTACGGTTACAATCATGATAAGGCTTTATAATAATGAAGTTCATCAGTCTCGATGGTTAGATGGTTACACATATGTATACATTACATACTTGCTACATATGTACACATATCGATAATTTCAGACCCCGACACCGAACAAACACACGTACATAATATGTACTCGTCAAGCAAATAATGCCGCACCCTCAGAAGTCCGGTTTGCTAACAAACGGACCAATAAAGTCATAACACAACGACAGACAGTTTGCTTTTTAAACAGATGGCATAATTCTGGTAAGAGGACCTTAAACAAAATAGTTCTCTTTAAAACCTTATTTAAAACAGAGCGATTGTATACAACCTCGCTCACACCGCCATCATCATCATCATCATCATCATCAGCCTATCTCAATCCACTGCTGGACATAGGTCTCCCCCAATGAGCGCCATCGCGCCCTGTCCTCGGCTTGCATCTAGCATCTGTCTGCCGCCTTTCGCAGATCGTCATCCCACCGGGGCGGAGGGCGTCCTCCACACCGCCATAAACAAACTAAATAAATAAACTACATTTATTCAAGAGAATGATCATCTGTCTCTTTGATTCTGAGCGGGCATAACAGTTGTAGCGTCAGCAGCATAGAGTTGAAAGTAGATTATGGATATACACAGAACAAAGTAACAATTACAAAGACAGAGGGCACAAACTACAAAGTACTTTTATATGTATACCTGAAGTACTTCTTCTGTATTCATCCCTCTTTTCATAGACGCCGGCCGGTAAAAGATAATTTAAATAAATAAAGAAATGCAATAGTGCAAACATACAATTTAAAAATAGTACATATTAATAATGATTTATTTTATTAATGTTTAATTTTCTGCTGCCACAAGCTAGCCTATCACAGAATAAAAAAAAATAATCATCGCCATCATAAACCCTTATATCGTTATGAATCGAAGACGAGTTACCTCTCGGAATGAGTCACGTTATCACCACATACATAATACATGATATTTATAAAATACTCAATGAACCCCCAAGCTGCACGGCATTGCATGTTAATAAATGTAGCATTAATACGAACCTTGACCCACTGGCTCACTTCGCATGACGTCATAGCTTATAAGTTACAATGTCGGCCAAGACTATTTCAAGAATGTAATTAACTCGATAATTTTTTATAGAACCTTTTTAAAATTGGAATTTTCAGAATGTTGACAGATCAAGACATTAAACTGTGACTCAGTTTTTATTCTTATTATTAAATCTGTTTCCTGTCTTACATGTAGACACAGGTCTACCTGCTTATAGAATACTCTGTCATGGTTGGTCTAATGCTGATTAGCAGAGATAGCTATTTGCCTAGCCATATGTTTAAACTGCTTTTAAACCCTCTGATAAGGTTTAATCACTGTTACTTAACACTAACAAGCTGCATCGACTGTTTAGCATCAATTCCAAAACACAAAACCTCCAGTGATCATATACCACTAGTGATCACACAGTGACAATACACCACTAGTGTTCACACATTTAGGGCTGATCACATCTGACATTGCTTAACTATACAAATCACTTGCGATCTGGACCCATATCATAGCTGCAAACACTTTGGAATGTGCTTTAAAATGACCTAATTTCAACAATCCAGACGGGATTCCATAGGATTTTCATGAGTAGAACATTCACATTTAGTGTAACATACATCATTAAATATGAGAATGTATTTTAATATAATGATAACAGAAATTTCATACAATAACGTGACTAAGTAAATCCATTTTGTTGTGTCATGACACAAAAGCATTAAAAGACACATGTTCTCAAATGTCTGTACAAAAATACATATATTTAAGTGAGACATGGCAAGATTTTCAGTTTTATTACAAAAAAGACATATTTTCTTTCAGTCTGTACAGCCACAATAGACAACGGTTCATATTTTTTTGGTAACAACACCACTAGCTATTTTATTATTATTACTCTAACATAATTACTTTTACAATTTTACTTATGATATTACTCTAACAATTCTAGTGTTATGAAGAGGTATTTTGTTACACTTTAGATTTTTAAGTCAACGTGTTCCAATATGCTTTGGCTTCATACACTATGTAACCTCTGAAACTATCCACACATCACTATCACACCATTTTCGGAATAATATTTGCTACCATGCCCGTTTGTATTCCACATATTACTACTTTCTTATGTGATTGCTTGTTCATGCCAATGGAAGAATAAATACATGCAATAAAAAATTAAGATTTCTCACCTGTGGTGGGCGGCGACAAGGTCTTTCTTTCCATAAGCATCATGCACAGGTGACACAATGCCACCAATAATTGTCCCCAGCCCAAGTGAATGTATATAGTCACGAGCTATTTCTGTAAAATACAAAAATTTTGAGGTGTGAAGTTATGTTTTTTTACGTTCACATTACAAAAATTTTTATTAGGTACTACTATTTCTGCCAAATGTTAAAATTTAAAGAGCTGAAGATCGAGCTCAGTGGCGTGCCATTGGAGAGGCCTATATCCAGTAGTAGATGGGAGTAGGCTGATGATGATGATGTTAAAATTTTCTATTTAAAATTTTAGTTTTGAAATTGTCTTCTGTTTAATATTTTTTCCAATGAAATTATAACAAAAAAAACATTACACTACTAGTAATTATGTGTATTGAAATTCCTAAGTTTTTCAGGTCAAGCCCCAACAAGAATCTGTTTTCTCTTAACAATTATTAAAGTCAAATATAACTGTTTATCTGAACTAAACAATAGTAATGTCTTAGTCCTTTTTTTTGTTAGTTTACAGGGCAATTGTAATATTATTATAACAATAATAATCATAATCAACCCATTTATAATTCCACTGTTGGAATATGGGTCTCCTCTAATATTGAGAGGGTTAAGGCCATAGTCTGCCACGTTGGCCAAGTGTGATTGGCAGACTTCATACAGGTTAGAATTCTTTTTTATAAATTCTAAAGTGTGCAAGTTTCCTCACGATATTTTTCCTTCAACATCAACAAATGATATTTAAACTTAAAACACACATTTTGTAAAGAGGCATCCACCATAGTTTTGAACCCAAGCCCCCCGGAGTGAGAGGCTGGACTCTTAGCCAGTGGCTATCACTGGTTTAGACGTTTTATTTTATATTATTCAAGCTTGTCTCAATCCACTGCTGGACATAGGCCTGCCCTAATAAGTGCATATGTGCTTTCATATAGGATTTTCACCTATAACCTCCACACTAGGTTTGAGGATTGGTGAATACAAAACACAGGTTCTAGCGTCATAACTAAAGCGTCCTAACGTCGTAAATGGCTTGACTACAACTGTAGCAGGTTTTTATAAATTTTCTTATATTTTGCAATTCATAACCCAACCAAACCTTCAAGACTGTGGATATGTCATAGTCAACAGATCTTGTAAAAATTAATATTAACTATCACTTTTAATTAAGAGATTATCTGCAATATCTGTATTGAACAATGTACTGACTATTCTGCAATAATCTAAAAATGTTCTAAAGCTGATTCATGATAGAAATTAGCAAATTATAGAAAAAAAATTAATAAAAATAATAAAAAATTCCAAAAAGCATGTTGTGATAATTGAAAATTTCAAAAACAAATTGTCCTATGGTGTAATATAATAAAACTAAATAACTTTATAGTACATTTGCAATATACGTAACAAAAGAATTTTAAGTCCATGAATATATTTAACAAGCTCATAGATTTTATTAAATTCCAGAAAAGACAAAAAAATCACTTTAATACATTTTATACTTATTTTTATTTACCGAACATTCGCAGATGCATATAAGTCGGCGGACTGAAGCTCCCACAGGCCATCAACACTATTTTTCCTTGAGACATGATGATTTTTCACTAATAATAATGTTTTCGCACTAAAGTCATCACACCGTGAATATCAATCACAACAAAAATACGAATTGATTGCAAATATCAAATTAGCAACGTATCAATTCCCTGGAGAAACTGTCATCGATCGAACTGCATAATTCCCTCTCTTTATATAGACACCATATATACTACGTTGGGAGCATTTTAGTAACTACGCAAAATAGTCGCCTTACAATATGTTTTTTTTTCTGTTTCATTTCAAAGTAGCGCCACAGATTACGCAGTTACTCTAAAATTATTACATTTTTCAAATATTTTTGCGTGCAGAGTCAGACATTAAAAAAGTGGAAAAAAAACATTCAAATTTAAAGAACTTAGAACCATGTTTTGTGCTTTTTAGGTTGTATTGAATAACAACAATAAATGAAAATAATTACGATTTCCAAACGTTTGACAAACATTGACAACTGACATGACACATCTTTTTGTATTGCAAACTAGATGCATTTCCATTTTAAAAGGTTGTCACCAACTTTTTTGAAAAAACATAAAAACGGGTTCGCTATCTAACCTGTACATTTTAAAATTCTACGTTATTCATATTTATACGGACGTTATTTTATTTATTATTCATATATAATTTAATGCCATCCATATTTAAAGCGAGTGTACTACTTAGCTCATATTTAGCTGACCCGTATGTTTCATAAATCTTTTGTCACATTGCAGTACATTTTTGTGGTGCAGTATTTATAACAAAATTCTAAGCAACTATTAACTAAATATCACACTATAAACATTGGCGTCAAATACAGGTGCCAAGAATGTCAAAGATCACCTTATACTCTTATAAAGATAGTGATTTGATAATTATGTTTTAATATACGTAATGTAAACGTAATATTGTAATTTAATTTACATTCATCTTTCGTATTACAGTTGTAATGCAAAATTTTAACTGACGTAAGCAACACTGACACAAGTGTTTTTATGTAAACATCAGATGGAATATCATATAACTTGTACTTTATTTTTACTTTTGTCACATAATTTCAATCTATAATAAAATCGTAATAAGACCTAGTGTAAAATAAATGCATTCATCTAAAAAATTAAAATATTAAATAGTATTTTAATTATGCAAATAATTCTAACCTGAACAATAAGAAGGAACCGTAAGATAATTTTGAAAAAATGCGGATAAGTTTACGTCTGCTGTCTTCCGTTGCTCAAAATAGACCTTTTTATGTGACGACGCCTATATTTTACGTTAATGCCGGTAAGTCACTCATTTTTGCATATAAAATTCTATTTGAAATAATTTTGTAACCGTAACAACATAATTTTATACACATAACATAGTTTATGAGCAGCTGATATTTATTTTAGTAGGTAGGATTTGAATATAATTTTCGTTACTACCTTTTTCTGTGTTAAACTTTCAATAGCAATGATTGTTCCAGCACCGCACCTTGGCCACCTGTACTCTGCAGTAGTGGCTGATGCGATACAAAGGTTCGAGAAGCTCATCAACCCAGACTGCAATATTATATTTAGCACGGGTAATAATTCTACACATTGTTTCACAAAATTGTTATTATAAATCTCCCTTATTTATTTTTGCTATTTAATAGGTCACATAAGTATGATTGATTATCATCATGTCATGATGCCAGGTCCCTCACAGAATATTCAGGTAGCACCAGGTGCTGTATATGCCTTTTTTTTAAGACCTGAGATGCTTTTTATACATTGCACACTCTCTTAAAACTTACAATCTAATTAAAATTAAAGAATAACAAAACAAAGGCAGAAATCTAACCAGGTAGTTCATTAACTGCTAAATAAAATAAATGATTAACATTACAATCTACTCAACAGGTACTGATGAACATGGCACCAAAATCCAGCAGGCAGCAGCTAAAGCCAACCAGTCCTTGCCAGAGTATTGTATGAATATGTCCAAGGAGTACCAGGACCTCTTCAGAGACTTTGATGTGGAGTATACAGACTTTATTCGGACTACAGAGGAAAGACACAAGAAGGCTGTTAAGCATTTTTGGGTAAGTGGACAAGTATCTTCATCACCCCTTTCAACATTCCACTGTTGGATCAGAGCCTCCCCTCTGTATTAGAAAGGTTAATGCCATAGTTCGCTGAGCAGAACTAGGACCCTTTGGCATATTCACAGACATTAAGGAAGATTATAGACTATTCTGTAATACATAACTGTTATAATAGTCATAGAATAATTATGATTTTGAACTTCCCCAACTGTTTTCTGAAAGATAGTGTTTTGAGATATTACACTCCAGTCACGAAGGAGTGATGTAATATATAAATTATTTAAGATATCTGTTAATCCCTGTGATGATACTGTCTCTGAACCTAACCAGTTTTAACCGGTTTGACCAGTTTGTGTCAACTGTAATCAGTTTAAAAGTTTACAAAACATTCTTGTGAGACAAATAATTTGGAAGGTATAATGAGTTTTATTTCTTACAGTATAAGATTGAAAATCGTAAAACAGGTAATCGTAAAAAGGTAATAAACAAGTTTAGATAGTATTTGAGTTGGGGGATTTACAATTTCTTGTATGAAAAAATATAGTTATTGCTCAACATTAAACTGAATATGTTTCTGAGTCACTTATAACATAGAATATGTTTTAAAATAGTAACAATTCACAAGTATGTCATCTTGGAACATCTTCCACACACAGCAATCAGATCTCAAAGTAATTGGTATTATGGTAACCAGAGGGCTGATAAATTTATTTTATCAGCATCATATATGAATAATAATAAACAATAATTTATTTTTCGATTCCCGGGTCGAACACTACAAAATTTTCTAATTTAGATTTTCTAGTAGTGGTTCGAAGTCTGGATATGTGCCCGATGCATGGCAATAGGCTCACCA
>DWMG01003757.1:0-11574 GCA_018244855.1 Elbella merops
ATAAGATATATTCATAAATGAAACATTTAAGTTTTAATTTTTACATTAGTCAATGTTGTGTAAAGTATATTTACAAAAAATATAATTTTACAAATTAATTAAAAGCTACAATAATTTAATTTATATTTATTGGTACATAAATTGTGTTTTTCATTTGTAACCCTCCTTTCCACTTTTTGTGGTAGCTCTACCAATAGGTACATCAATTACTACCGTCAAAAATGAGCATGCATTCTGTGCCGGTTTTTTTATTGTGTGAAAGACTAGCGTTTGACTGCGAATCGCCAGATGGAAAGCCCAGATGCATTCTAAGATGGAGTACGCATGCCTCTGAAAAACCTATTCACCCTTCTTGGTTTGTTGTAGAAGTTATACATTAGATGTTCTAAATTAGTCTTAAATAATTAATTATTTAACAAATAATTCCTCCTCCTTGTGTCGTTTTTTTCGGTGTGTCCTCCACGAATTTCTTTTCGGACAATCGTTCGCCATTTGATTATGACTTTCGTAGTATGTATAGCTTTTTAGAATTTATAATTCATGATGTCGCGAATCTGGTCTGTCTACCACATAGAGTTCCTTACTCTTGTTCGTTTACTCTAAATTTTTCCGTTCACCAGGACCTTTCCCAGGTTGCTGTTTTTCTTCTAGTCTATGTGGCCAAAGAAGTCAGGGATCCCACGAAAACAAATCTTTGATATTCTTGTAGAGACTCTCACATTGTGCATAATTGAGGCATTTGTCCGGTTGGCTGTCCAAAACACTTGCAACATTCTCCTCCAACACCATATCTCAAATGCATGTACGGCCAGCCCAATTGAGAGTTCAAGTTTTGGCACAAATGTTCTTACTAAGCCTATCTTGGTTTGCAGTGAGATCGCTCTGTCGGCTCAGATGCTGCTTAATCTAGTCAACAAGCTTTTTGCCAGACCAATCCGTACAAACAAATAATGAATGATTTCTAATACGCCATATATTTTAATACCTATAGATAAAGTACATTTGATTCGTTTCAAAGTGAAGCAGATTTAAAATGAGCAACTTAGACGATATTGGATATATTAATAATGTCTTGTCTTTTCATGTCAAGCAATAGTTACATTACTGCGTCGACTGACATAGGTACACTTTTTTAACCTATAGTACGTCTTAAAGTTTACTACTTGTTTCTAGAGTCTTTTATTTTCCGCAATAGAGGAGTTACTGACAAAAGAATTCCTCGAATCATTTTTGTCTTACACTTTACAGCTTCCTCAAAATATATTATCTACGTTAGATAACCTTTTATAAGTACACGGGGTTAGATGGCCATAATTATGTATTTTTATCAATTTTCAATATCGACATACAAAACATAAAATATGAATAAGTGTTCAATATACTTGAGTATTTAATTGCACTGCTTTGCACTTATCTGACATTAGCCTAGACATTTCATAGTTTAATTGAATTTTCTGCGAAAATGTATCCGAGATCAGTGACAAACACTTTGCAACTACCCAAGATTATACACTTGAACGGGAGACGTGGCACCGGTTACCACATGTGAAACATAAGCTTGAGGTTAGAAGAGCATGCCACTTATTACTTATTTTCACCATCATTTAATAACGACATTAAAAATAAAAAGCAATTAAAATCTGGAACTTCTCAGATTATAATGGAGTATCCAGAAAGGTACAAACGAACAAAACAAACTGAAGGTAGACTCCTATTTCGACACTTCGACTTCGACCCTCGAACTTGTTACACTACTACCCTGCACAATTCCACAACGAAGAAAGTAACGGACCTGAGAGAGGACCTGGAGAATGACCTCATAGAGGCATCATACAGGAGTATAGTAGTCGGGCTAGAGCAGTATAAGTTGAAGTTTACTTTAGAGAACCTGGAGATAGATTTTTAAGCACATAAGTAGCGGCATACTTCCTATAACAGTATAACATAAAAAAACTTTAAAATCAAACGAAGAAAACTATTACTTCATAAATAAATAACTACTTAGTAAACATATACCTACCTATGTGTAACACGTAGATATAATATACTATATTTTGTAAGTCATAATAAAGAAAATTGTACGTCATTTCCAGTTATTAAAATGAATCGTATTATAAGTATGTCGTACGGACTGGGATTGCTAAGCAATTGCGTCAGTCTGATAAAGTGAATAAGAGGATCGAATTTCTATTATCACGATTGCGTGTTATATTAAAAGTTGAGAGTTTATCACTCTTTTCATAACACGATAATTGCCATGTTTGACGATGATGTAAACGTAGTCCTATCATTTTCTTTTCGTTTAGTAACTTCCGACTCCCTTGCACTTATTATTCAATGTTATAGTGATATTTGTTGTTGCACTGTTTGACCATGTTATATATACATCTATACAAATAAATAAAATTGGAGTGTCTGTTTTTAATATTAAAATAACCGTTTTTTACTAAATGCATATATATATATACACGGTACATATACCAAAATAACATTCTTTACAAGTTTTGTCTCTCTGTCTGTCAGTTTGTTCCGGCTAATCTCTGGAACAGTTGGACCAATTATTACGGGACTTTTACTGACAGTTAGCTGATGTAATACGGAGTAACTCAGGCTACTTTAATTTTAGAAAAAAAATTGACACCCATGCAAACGAAAAAAAAAATGCGAAAGAAGTCGCGGGCACAGCTAGTGGAATATACAATATATCGCTACGCATGCGAGTGTATAGATATATATTCAACTTAAATGATTTAATTTTTTGTGGGAAAATTTATTCGTATAATTTCATGGTGCTTAAACAATTCCTTCATTCAATTATTATAATGAACGCAGTAGGTACACTATTTCAAATTGTCAGATTACCGTTTCACTTCTAAATATATATATAAATATATATTGATATATAGAATATTAGTGCCAAGCAATTTAGTCTTAATATACAGAATTACGATTTGATTAAAAAGATTATTTGAAATATATCGCACATAGTTAGTATGCTGTGTCATTGTAACTCAGTTTCAACTACGTTAATAACCAGTTATTTTGGCACGGCTGGTTTATATGTATGTATTGAAAAACAAGAGCAATGCTAAAATGCAAAATATGTATATACCTTACTTAGTTATTCGTATAATGATGTCTAAACTGTCATTTATTCATAGTATCAAATTAATCGCAAATATTCAACGGACTTACCTGTTCATTATTACACAGTTCTTCACTTCATTAACCGATTAACTTAGTAGACAGGTTTGTGTGTTGAATGTCACGAGCAAAAAAGAAATTTAAATAAATATTATTCCTATAAAACATTTGCCTCAAAAGAAAACAATTGAAAGTTTATATTTATTATTATCTGTTAATTGCTCACATTATCACCAAAACCTTTTGGTTTTATAGTCTAGGAAACTGCGATGTATAACACTTAATACTTGTGTTGTTTGTATGCAAGATATAAGTATTGTAATATCACAGTCACAATTTTAAGTAGGAAATATTTCTGTAACCTTAACAACACCTAAATCGGGTCATACACAATGTCAAATTATGAAACTGTGATGTGCTTAGAAAACATTTTGAGTTTGTTCAATTTACCTAACTATTAGAGCTGACCGTATTCGAGCGAGGATTTTTTAAAGCGAAGAAATGGCACAAAAAAGCTCCTATTGGTTCAGTTTCTGCACAGGTAGTATGGTACTTCTTAAGAGCTTTAGTTTTGCGTCGCTAATTCGAACAGATGATTTATAGATTTTATTCCCATGCTTTCGTTACAGGACAACAAGAATGAGACTGTTAATGTCATTGGTTCGTAGGGCATGAATAATGAATTTCTGTCTGTATGTAGTTAATATCTTTGCTATTCAAAATTGGTTACAGAAACGTGCCTAATCGTAAGGACTAAGAAAGTCGCCATACCCACACAGTACACATGTGGACCAGTAATTATCCGGATCAAGTTATTCTAAGGATAATACCTTTTTTACAGAGAAGTTGGTGTAGCTGGCATACCGCGCCGACAGAATTCTATACATATTCTACCAAAGACTTAACCTACCATATACTTAATTTACTTGCCTAGTTAAATTTTCAATTATAACATAAAATTAATAAAGTATGTATTTCGCTCTGCTCGTATAAAGTATGTATTTCGCTATGCTCGTACAAAGTGCGTGCGTGCCAGTTGACTACAGAAATATTAGGTAAATTCGAAAGGTGACAAGTCGCCCGATCGGGCGAGTTTATGTCGGGCGAGATGAAGAATAACCCCTGGCTTTTAGGTTGAGTGGTTGTTAGCGCGACTGGCGATCGGGAGGTCCTCGGCGTAAATCCCAAGTCGGGTACTATTGGATTTTTCTAATCCATAATTTCTAGTAGTGACTCATAGTCTGGGTCCGTGTCTGGTCAGGTTTCACCACCTATTCCATACGATGTAAACGTAATTGGTGAAAAGTGGTAGTGTACCATACTCCCCTGCCTACCCCATCGGGGATTATAGAGGTGCTGTTACTATTTTTTTTCATAACCATGATAATTCTTTTTGCATGTCGGTTACAGATAAAATATATTAGCACTCGGACTATATCATGATAATGATATATATAATGCGCATAGTTTGCAAAGAAGGCGTAATCTTTAAGTGAACAGAATCCGCAGATTTAGGTTCAGTTCACGAAGCGCATTGGTTCAGTTTGCATGTATTCGAATTAAAATAAATAATAGTTCGTGAAACTACTTGTGATTTGAGTTACACAGAAATACAGATCACTGTGAAATACTTGTATTGAGCAAATTGTTCAATACATTCATTGAGGTAAGTTTAGCGTAAGACTTTAATAATTATGAGATAGACATTATAATAATTATTACTTTACATATTTCATTTTTAATTTATTATTATCGCTGGAGCGATAATCTTAAGAAGTTGGGTGGTAGTGACTGGATGAGATCTGCGGAAGATCGAGCGTTGTGGCACACCTTAGGAAAGGCCTATGTCCGGCAGTGGAACGGAAGAGGCTGACATGATGATGATGATAGTGATATTTCAAATTTATTATACGTAGAAATGCAATTTATTTATCATCAGTTCCTAAAATCTCCGATATCCGCCATCAGATATAAAAATTTTAATCAGCTACACCTTTTGATCATAAAAAGATATATATCTCGACGTGTATATAGACACGTATAATTAATTTAAACTAACAGGCAGAAAATTTTAGAAAACTGCTATATGAATACAGACAAAATCCAAATAATGAGAAAAACAACCCAAGCTAATAAAAGCGTGTTAATAAACAGCGAAATACTAAGTTATTTGTACCTAGTGATCTGTTACACCAATTGGTAGTTTGTATCGTGCATTTGTACAATTTCATGCAATAAAATAAATTACTTTGAAATTATCACACCGTAATACAAAAAAATATAAAATGATTGAATAAGTCAGAAAAACGTTTTAATGGTGGATTTGTTTATGGACGGCTCATACTTACTCATATAACTACTTTATCGGCTTGTTCATTACTTACACAACTTTTAGTAAAAAAAATTTTGAAATCTGCCCTATTTTGCCATCAGTTTGTTCATAAGTGTTCTTGAATTATATACTTCATGCTTTCAGTTTGCTTTCGCTTTTGTGATTTATTCAGAGAACAAAACCGTTATCCTAATTTAAATTTTAAACTCTTTAAAGATACTTAAAAATACAACGTGTCTGAACAATATAAATTAGTTGCAAAAATGTATTTTGTCTGTAGATGAAAAGTTTCATAGTCTTAGGTATAACGTCGTTTTTAAAAACATTAGACTTATTAATTTTAGACGTTCTGTGCATTTGATATATAATAAAAACATAACATCACGCCTATATTTCCCGGAGAGAGTAGGCAGAAGAGTGAAGTACTTACACTCATGATTCACGGATATTAAAAATGTAGTATAGTATCGGTATCAATAGGTAAAGAGGAATATTCTATAAAATAAGTGGAAACTAAAAACTATTCATTTTTTAAGAGCAAATTTTTCTAACTAACGGCTATAAAGTGTAAGATTTTGGAGGTAAAAAGGTTGCATATTCTGCAAAAAAGGTTGATATATCTTAGTATAATATGTTACATGAATATTGAAACAGTTTCAACTTACGATTGTATCTCGTTGGCTTGCTGCCTCGTTGGCGAATGGTTGCAAGCGCGACTGCTGATGAAGATCCTGGGTTCCATTCCCGGATCAGTCAAAGTATTAATGCGTTTTTCTAACATTCACCTTCTAATCCTTGGTAGGATGTATAACATAACTGGTGAATTGTGGAAGTGCACTAAATTGCTCTGCCTGCCCCTTCAGGAAAACGCAGGCGTGATGTTGCATTGTGTTATTACCATTCAATTTTCTATCTACTTGTACGTGATATAGATACAACTCACATTCTGTTATGATATGTGAGGATCATATTACTGCCATTAAAATTCGAATTAGTCGTCCGATACATAGGTATATGCCATCAAGACTCATCAAGTACCTACCTATATTTTGAAAAAAATGTCTACTTTTATTATTATTAATTTTGAACAACTGGCTAAATAAGTTTGTTAGCCCTCTCGTGTAAATGAAATATGATACCAATGTATTATTTTTATTTACTAGTTAAAAGCAGTTTCACATAACAAATGCAATTCATGTGAACATAACAAATGCAATCCTTGAGTTTTCCTTGATTAACATAAAAAAAAATCCTGTAAAGATTTTACAACATTTACGTAAACATTGCAACATATTAACTGTTCTAAGAACATAAACATCGATTATTTTGTTATTTATTGGTATCTAAGCGGTGTGTACAGCAAAATCTGAGGCTCTGACATTAAACAAGTAAGGCTGGAAAAAATAAAAATTAGGTAGGTTTAGATAATTCTAATGATTTTTTAAGGCGGTGGATGACACTATACTCATATATTTTAAGGTTATGTTGGAATCAAAACAAAATATTTTAACCAATAGCACGCAAAGCATAACTGGGCAGTAAAGTAAAATACTGCTTCTGATTGGCTACAATTCACTGCGCGGTAGCGCTGCTCTGATCTTATAAATATCAGTGCGAGCGCGCGCAAGACCTCTTTTCCACAGTATTAATTCAAGGGGATTTTGTCGGGTTATTTTAGTGAGCTAACTCTAAATTCAGAATGCCGGAGACATCAAAAATGAATGGATATGCCAAAACAAATGGACACAGTTATGATATGGAAGATTTATCAGTGTTTCTGTTCACATCGGAATCCGTCGGAGAAGGCCATCCAGGTTAGTTCTTCAATTTAGCAGGAATCATGCAATATTAACGAAAGATGGCCGCCCCAGACATGTGCGCACATATATACACTGCTACATCTTTGTTATTGTTTGTACATAACATTATATAGTTCCCTAGTATACAAACAATTTATATTAAAATCTTTACATGTGATCACTTCAACCATACATTGTTATATTACATCATGGTTTGCGGTCAGGGATTGAAACATTGACATAACATTTCATAGAAACACGTGGTTCTTGTATTGCGTCAAAAAAGTTCCAAGATAAGCTAAAATCTGAAAGGTGGTGTTCAATTTATTGTTCACAATGTGTTTTCAGACAAAATGTGCGATCAAATAAGCGATGCTATACTAGACGCACACCTGAAACAGGATCCTGACGCCAAAGTGGCCTGCGGTGAGTTCAAATTTCACATTCCGGCGATTTGGTTTTTTTGTATATAAACTTTATATATACTTTATAACTCTTTTCCCTTATTAACAGAGACAGTCACGAAAACCGGAATGGTTATGCTATGTGGTGAAATTACCTCCAAAGCTAATGTGGACTACCAGAAAGTCGTTAGAGAGACTGTGAAGCACATTGGATATGACGACTCGTCTAAAGGTGAGTAATAGTTGTAGTGACAGTCACACAAGTACTAGTAAATAATATTGCGGTTTAGAGAACTTATTGGCTCTAAGCCAAACTAAAATTCCTAGATAAAAGTTTCCTGTAGAAATTATTTGTGTTACTGAAAATTTTTTTTCATACATTATTATACTAGGTTTTGATTGGCGTACACTAAACTTGCTAGTGGCTATTGAACAGCAAAGTCCAAACATAGCTCAAGGGGTATACCAAGACAGAGATGAAATTGACATTGGGGCTGGAGACCAGGTATTGATTTTGTATAGGCTTGCTGCACGAAATGTATCAATTCTGACATCATTGACTGGAATACAATACTGGAATTAATGGGTAGGACTTTGGACTTGGAGTTCCATAGTGATCCATTATCTTGGTAGTAATTAATTTGTCTCATGTCGGGTTAAACATTCTGCTTGCATGAATTGGTCAAATCCTGGACAATCATTTCAAAGTTCTGTTATGAAATTTTCATTCATCTTAAATAGGGAAAACTGGAATATTCAATGGTTAATGAGTGATCAGATTATTAATATATGTGAATTCTCTATATTAATAATATGCATGTCCGGCACCAGGTTTTGATTACAAAACTTGCAGTGTGATGCTTGCATTGGATCAGCAATCACCAAACATTGCAGCCGGAGTGCATGAGAACAGAAATGAGGAAGAAGTTGGGGCTGGTGATCAGGTAGGATATTGATACAGGATCTCATGTATTTCTTAAATGTTGTTCACTAAAAATAATCTTAGGATATTTTAGACTTAAATGTAATAAGAAAATGTTTAATTGAATTACATTTCATATTTGAGAAATGCATTGTTACTAAATTAGTTGACTTATATTCAACAATAGTTTAAGGATTAACCTGGGTATGTTTCAATATATCTTTCTATTTCACAAGTTTTCATAACATGTTTGACAACCTATATGTAATATTTCATGTGTCATTGTTATCAGCTTCGATGGGAACATAGGTATGCTTGGGTTTTACATATGGATATTCATTTTCATAATTAATAACTCATTTAATTATAAATGTACCGGCTTAACTCACGTACGTTTTTCGGGGTGGCCCGACTAGTTTCGGACCTGTATGAGGTCCTTCCTCATGAGCTGCCGGCGCTTGCAGCGAGTTCGCGGCGGAGAACTTGCGTGAATTACGTGAAAAACGTATGTGAGTTAAGCCAGTACATTTATAATTATGTGTATAAACACTCGCAAAACATTTAATAGTAAAATAATAACTCATTAAAGCAGTTGCAAACTTATTAAAACACACTGTGAATGTGCACACACTGTTGATAAATAACAATTGAAATCAGCAAACTAGCATTTGAATATTTAAAAAGAACATGTTATTACTATACTATTTATTACTTACTATACTATTTGTTTTTACTAATTATTATGATATTTCAACAAAAAATGATTTGTTCTTTTTTGGCTCTTATATACAATATTTTGTAAATATTGTAACTCTGTTTATATAAAACTTCAACGAATTTGAGTATAATTAAAATATCATTTAGCACAATATTTTGGAAACTTGCAATAAACAGTGATGACCTGTTCAACTCTGTATACTTGACTTTTTTATCTTATATGTAAAGTTATCTTTTGTTTTAATATTGTGTAATAATGAATGAACAAACAATAGATATGGACACATTATTTTCTACAGGGCTTAATGTTTGGATATGCAACAGATGAAACTGAAGAATGCATGCCTTTGACAGTAGTGCTTGCACACAAATTGAATCAGAAAATTGCTGAACTGCGACGAAATGGCGAATTTTGGTGGGCACGCCCTGATTCTAAGACACAGGTATTGCATAAGTATAACTCATAATTATTGAGAAGTTTTCCACTGCCAACTGTTCGGTTTAAGGATTTTCCTTAAGTGTTCATATTGGTGAAACAAAATTGTTTCTGAGTAAATACTCAGAAACGTGATTTATGAAAACTTTACTTTCAGTACACTTGAGCAATATATTATGATGCATTACTGAGGAAAATCATCATACCTCACAACAATAGACTTCATTAGTTTGGAAATGTAAAAAATGTATATAAACTGATTTTACAACAGTGTTCCAGTAGCAGCTTTTGACCTTTGCTAACTTAAAACAAAGTCCTGAGTAGCACTGTTTTTATATTTAATAAATATTGCGCAATAAAAGGACCTCAACAGGCAACAAAAATTGATTATAAATCAATGCAAAATTTAGTGAATAAACATGCTGTCTTTAAATCTTTAGTATTGTGTAACATTAACAAACAAACAACAAACATCAATTTTATTTTGGCTATCAACTTTGACATTGTGCAATATTAAGTAAGTGAAAGTAAACATTCATAGATTTTATTTTTGCTGTTAAGAAAATATATTTGCAGAGTTACAAAATGTTTTATCTTCAGTAAACAACTGTATATGGAAATAATTGTTTTAGGTGACTTGTGAATACATATTCGAGGGTGGCGCCACAGTTCCTCAGAGAGTACACACTATTGTTGTTTCACTTCAGCATTCTGAGAAGGTTAGTAGAACAACCTAATAAACAAGTTCCGTTTTTGATGACTCAGTGGTGTTGTTGAGAAATAGTTGTAGAAATCTGAATACAACATTAATACAAAACATCACATCTGTATTTCCCCAAAAGGGTAGACAGAGAAATGTAGTTCTCCCATTTTACACCAATTATTTTATGTAAAATGGAAAATGCTGTAAATCTATTGTTATATACTGGGCACAAATGCAGATTGAGCTACTATTGGTTAATACCAATAGTTAGAAAGGTTCAATAAATAATACTTAGCCTGAGCTGAGAATCAAACTCAGGAGCAATTGCTTGCAACACCCAGACCAATGACGCAGTCAATATCTGTTAAAGGATAAAAAAATAATTACTGATATATGATAAAAATTCATCAATTTCTCATAATTGCAAATTATAACAATAATATTTTTGTTTGACTGTATGTTGCATCACACTTATGAAAACAAAAAAACTTGTGATATGGTTACAAGTACATGATGTTGTAATAAGATTAAAGTGATGAAAGGTTATTATAAATATTATTGTGTTTAATCGAAACTTACATCATATAACCTATTACATGTCATAATCAACACGGTAAATAACATGTGCTCAGTAGTTCACCCATTTTTTCCCAATATGACACAATTATTGATTGTAATGTGATATATTGTAATTCAATATTATTATATAGTAGTGTTGACATATTTGTCTTTGTCGAACTTCTAACTCTAAGTACATACATTTTTATGTAAATGGGTGAAATTCTGTTAGTCAATACATGATTTTGTTCATAAATACATATTGCCTATGAATGCTGATAAACACTAACTTTTAGGGTATTACCAATTACTAATAGGGCTTTATACAATTAAGCTAATTATTCTTAATTAACCAACAGACTTAATAACAGCATGTATTAACTGTGCTATTCAAGGTTGGTTACAATTGTCCATGGACCACGATAGCATGTTAGGAACATTCATTTAATTTCTTAAAATCTAGTTTCTGTTTTTTTTTTTTTGTTTAAAGCGACACAATTCGGATTTATGTATATATTTGAATGGAATAGGTACTGATATAACTCCTTGTGTGAATTGC
>DWMG01003758.1:0-11571 GCA_018244855.1 Elbella merops
CAACGCGGGTCCGCAGACGGTTTAGGGACTTCCAAACCGGCCAAGGCAACTTATGTCCAGGGGGGAGGCTCTCAGACGTTATAGTAATACGTTTATAGTATCTAAAGAAAGTATATAATATATTTTGTCACTGATCTCATTAATTAATCAAAAATATTGACTTGCAAAAATGCCAAAATGTTTTTGTAAAGACAGTCAAGAACTCAAAAGACATATATATATACAAATATTGACAACTTACAATTAAATCAAAATTAAGATCAATTATTTTGACACAAGCTAAGTATCAAGCAGTAAGAAGCAACCAACAAGGCTAAGTAAAGCAACACTTAAATAGTTTGTCGCGAATTGCATTCTCGACTATATTTAATTTTGTATTTCGATACGTCTATACAGAAAAATGGATATATGTAACAAATAATATATTATTTATAAATTGTACGTGTTTTAGAAATTTAAAATAGCGCACAATTATATTAAACTTTAATATCATGTAATAATAAATAACATAATGTCACAGAATACATTTAAAATCACAAATTTTATTTTAACGTACTTCGTTTTATAGAAAAAGCTGTACCTACTTACATATGACTAAAAAGAAACATGCTGGCTGACTGCTTTACATAGTACTAATAATAAAATATATTTATTGCCACAAAATAACTTAAAGATGGGAGAAAGACCGTGCCAATGTATTTAAATACTTAATCTACTATACTTAAAAAATACATTAAGCAAGTGTACACACAACACGTTGGCAAAAGGAAATGGCTCAGCTTTACCTGACATGGAATCAAATTCCATGCAGAGCTGTTTTCAGCCAAACCCTTGTCCCTATGATGATGGGTAGGGCTAATATAGGGCTCCCCGTTTTACCACCTAAAACTTTTGTATAAAGATCAAGAGCACTAAATTATACATTCCTGTATCACTCCTATTCGTGTGTATGTATGGATGTGCATGTGTGTGTATGGGTACAGACTGACTCGAAATTAAAAAATGGGTTGCTTTGACCAACAACAACCAGTGTGAAAGATTTTTAAAATTCTGCCTCAAGCACCCGTGAGATTATTTTCGAAAGCAGACACATACAGTTTTTAGTCGTCGTCGTCGTGATCAGCCTATTTCAGTCCACTACTGGACATAGGCCTCCCCCAATGAGCGCCATCGCGCCCTGTCACAGTTTTTAGTAATATTGAAAAATTACCCTCAAGGGTGGTAAAACAGACAACAATAATTCCGTAAAGTTCATCCTTGATATGACCACAAAAAGTTACTACTTCACTCTTTCTTTAATTAGTAAAGGATCAACCAACATAAAAAAAAATACTTGGTTTATGATTAATAGATATTCTTATATATTATTACATGCGAGTGTAACTACGAAGTGCAGCTAGTAATTAACATAAAAAGGCACCCCAGTATACACAAAAAAGTACCGAATTACAATAAACTTTTCCATCCTGTAAACAAACTTATAAAACCTTTCTGCATCAACGAGCATAAATAGTAACCAGTTTTATTAGTAAAATTTGCCAAATTAACCGATAAGGATTATCGTCGGTATTTTGCCCTGACCGAAACAGTTTATTATGAATCAGATCCAATTCACTGCTTTAAGTTTTGATCCTTATGTCAACTAATATCCGACATACTATATTGTCAGTGATTTCAATCGTCCGATAAAAAGGCGTGGTATATGACTACTGCAAAATAAAAGTATACGCAGCACATTAATCGAATTCTAAAATGTAGAATATAAATAATATATTGCAACAGCTAAATTAATTATTCAATTTGATTTTCTCGAAAAGCTTACCCATAAATAAACCAGAATATGATATTGACACGGTAAATTTCGCTGCACAAAGTCGGCATCTAACATTACCGGAGATGTCGTAAAATACCGGAATAATGAATAGTAGTTATTTACCAGAATTATATATATTATAAGTATTCATACACATATCGTAATTCGCAAATTTGTTTCATATATATTCCTTTTTCTTCTTAAATATTGGAATTAGTTATTATACTCTAAAATCGTAACAATGGAACCAAAACTGTAAGATCAAATTTCGTTATTGTAGTTGTACCCAATAGACTTGTATAAAATAAAACTTCGAACCTTCAATGGTATTTCTATTAATTTTCAATGTCGATTTCATACAGGTTCGTTCAAAAACGACTGGCAACCCTCACCTACAACCAGTGTTACTATATAAAATGATATGTTCAAAAGTAATAAAACGCGCTCGATATCCCTGTTTATTTTATTGACCACTCGCCAGATGTTTGCGCATTGTTTTCCAGTGCGCAGTAGTTACTCTGTCGTGAAATCGGGATTCTGTTTTAGTATTATATCTGTTCTGCCATTTTGAAAATAGTGGCGTGTATGGATTAGACCTAGTGTTTTTTATGTGACAAATATGTCCGGGAGCAATGATAAAGTGTCGACTACGCAGCGTATGATCCAAAGTGTTGCTTTCCCTCCTAGCCACAAGCTCACCGTAACTGAAGTGTTCGATGAAAAAACTGGAAAGCCCTTACCAGATGTACTGAAGCAACATTTTATCTTAGAAGGTCGAATCGAGGAAAATGCGGCGCTTCGAATCATCCAAGATGGTGCCACCTTGTTACGATCAGAAAAAACTATGATCGAGATTGATTCACCGGTGACCGTGTGCGGAGACGTCCATGGCCAGTTTTACGATTTGATGAAACTGTTCGAGGTGGGAGGCTCTCCCTCTTGCACCAAGTACTTATTCTTAGGCGACTATGTGGATAGAGGTTATTTTAGTATAGAATGTGTTCTTTACCTCTGGGCTTTGAAGTTGTGTTATCCGAAGACATTATTTCTATTACGCGGTAACCACGAATGCCGACATTTGACAGAATACTTTACCTTCAAACAGGAATGCAAAATTAAGTATTCCGAGAAAGTGTACGATGCATGCATGGATGCCTTCGACTGCTTACCTCTTGCTGCTCTTATGAATCAGCAGTTCCTATGTGTACATGGCGGACTGTCTCCGGAAATTAACAACTTAGATGATATTCGTAAACTCGATAGATTCAAAGAGCCACCTGCATTTGGAGCTATGTGTGACCTGCTGTGGTCTGATCCTCTGGAAGACTTCGGGAATGAGAAGAATGCTGAACATTTCTCACACAACTCTGTAAGAGGTTGCTCATACTTCTACAGCTATGCAGCCTGCTGTGACTTTCTACAGAGAAACAACCTGCTGTCCATCATACGAGCCCATGAGGCTCAGGACGCTGGCTATAGAATGTACCGTAAAAGTCAAACTACTGGATTCCCCAGCCTTATTACAATTTTCTCTGCCCCCAACTATCTGGATGTTTACAACAATAAGGCTGCAGTGCTGAAATACGAAAACAATGTCATGAACATCAGACAGTTCAACTGCTCTCCACATCCTTACTGGCTGCCAAACTTCATGGATGTTTTTACTTGGTCCCTTCCATTTGTTGGCGAGAAGGTGACAGAGATGCTGGTCAATGTGTTGAACATATGTTCTGATGATGAACTGATGTCAGAAGGAGATGATGCATTGGAGGAAGCAAATCTCAGGAAAGAAGTGATAAGGAACAAAATTCGTGCTATTGGAAAGATGGCTCATGTCTTCTCTGTTCTCCGAGAGGAAAGTGAATCAGTTCTGCAATTGAAGGGATTGACTCCCACTGGTGCCCTGCCACTGGGTGCTCTTTCTGGTGGCAAAACATCTTTGAAAAATGCCCTTCAAGGCTTCTCTCCAAATCATAAAATCACTTCATTTGCCGAAGCTAAAGGCCTGGATGCCATCAATGAGCGCATGCCACCTCGGCGTGACGGGCAGCGTACGCCCGAGCCGCAGGACAAGAAGCCTCATGTTAACAGCAATGCACACTCGTGAAGTGCTAGCTAATATTTCTCTTCGATCCTTATATTTGATCCACAGTCATAGTGGCAGTGAAATATGTGTGAAGGAGACTCAGCTATGGGGATGATATTTCACATTTATATAACCAAGGTGGATTTGAAGGGAATTGTCATGATAGATACTAAAAATTTTAAAATTTGGATTTAACTTTTTTTCAATAGTTGAAATTAAAATTTCTCTTAAGATATTACCTCTCGATATTTAAAATATGTCAGATCTGCAGGCAACAAATTTATTTAGTCAATTAAATATTAAGGTATGCACGTTTATTTATAATGCGCTGCACTGTTTAATTTTTGGTAATGTAATTTTAAAATTTTCATATGAAAAGACATGATATTGTAATGTAAATTTATTCAGATTGTCTACTTATACTCTACATTGTTATCTACATTAGTGAAAATTAGACATGTCTATAATTTTCAAAGCATAATTAGCTGTGATATTAAGCGACGATCAATGTATTATTTAATAGCAATCTGCTAGGGAGTACAAGCATGTTCATTGGCTAATCATGCATTGAAATATGTAAAGTAAGAGTGACGTTCTCAGCTTAGGCGTGTCTTTATATTCTATTAAGTAATAAAATTAATTATGTACTATAGAGTTGCAGCACATTATGTGTTGTTGCCGTGCGTGTGTGCTGTGTAAATATGCCTTGTGCGTACACACACGTTATTGCAGCTTTAACACTTGAGATAAATATTACTCTCTTTAATATCTTTGCTACAAGTTGTACTTAATTGTATTTTATTGTACAAAATATATTAAATTACTATCTATGAACTATACTTAAAATTAATTTATATTTGGGTGTATGCTGGCCCCTTGTTGCCTGCATGCAGCTGAACTTGTATGCTGGAACATCACATATTAAACTTTCTTAGTCATAATGTTTCGGTATATGAGGTGTAGCGGCTAGTCTAATTGCAGATTTTCTTACAGCTTCTATTCCAAATTTCACTTATATATTTAATTAGGTTTAATGACCTATGCACTGTTGGAAAATCTCTTTTGGTCTGCCAAATAATTATTAATCAATGCAATAAGTTCATTTGTGAATACTGAAAGTGGCTTACATTCTTTAAAAGTCAGTAATAAGTATTTTATCTCAATTCAGTGTGTAGTCCCTTCATATGTTCTGTACTTTTAAATAAATTTTACCTATGTAAAAAACTAACAATATATTTAATTTTATTTTGTACTAATCATGGGAAGTGTTGTTTTATCCTTTAAAATATATTAACATTGAGCTCCATATATTATAGTTTCAATAAGTCAGTCCTGTTGATCCTGATGCTGTCTGTGATTTTAAAGCTTTGAAAATACATTATAAAAGCCATTGTTTTGTCTAACTTTTAATTTTATTAAGAGATATACAAGTGTTATATTATGCTATAAGTTGATTTTTGTAATCTTATGGACATACATATTATATCTTCAATAAATTCATGCAAAATGTTATAAACTTCAAGCTAGCAATAAAAAATTGTTTGCCTGGAAATATGCTCTCAGACTTAATTATTTTTATTTAATATGAAAACAGAGCTGTTTAAATGCATCCTTTGTGCTTAATGGTCATGAACATAGAAGACATTATTTAGTCATTTGCATCTATTCAAGTCATCAGAGTAGAACCTACCTATTTCCAGCAAGTACCTATTAGCTCAGGACAACCAAGTTTTTAATAGTATATATTAACATATCATAAATTGTTTCATAACAGTCGCTTATGGAGTGTTCGTTGAAATCGTTTAACATTACGGAAACATATAATGGAGCTATTCTGTAATAATGAATGCATTTTCACACACATTTTTGACATGAGGTTAGTTTGATCACTCACAATATTCCGTGTTTAGGCTTATCACTTTTTGTTGAATGAGATATTTAAAGAGTACTGGATTAATCTTGGCACAGGAGATTCACTTATTTTGGAGGTCTTTTTATTAGGTAAAATAATTAAATCAACAATGAATGGAGGATATTGTTTCCATTTCTGCGTCGAATAGACACGGCGCCGTGGTGAGACATTACAATAGTTTTTCGCATGTTAACGTACATTTCCGTAAAACACTGGATATATAAATATGTTTCCTGCTAACATATTAACAGATCCGTATTATTGGGTTTTTCTAACTTGAATTTGTTATGTAACATGGAAAATAGACCTTTACTTGGTGTATGGCAATAGGCTCACCTATTACATTGTATAGTGTATATCTGGTGAATCGTGGCTGTGCACTACATTTCTTTGCCTACCGCTTAGAGAAACTACTAGCGTGATATGATACGCTAATAATTAAGTAACTAAACCAACCGATTTATAATTGACGACATCGATAGATTGACTGTAGTGAATACTACGGCAGGCGAATAAAATGACACTCTCATAATAACAGGTGTATGAATTTAAAATGCTTGTAGTGAATGTTCGCAACGCGTGACTGTTTTACCTACGCGATACATTTTGGGTTACCCTCATTTCGAACACTTACCCACCCTAGTTCCACTTATTCAAAATTACGCCGATAAAATAAACATCGCCAATGGAACGAAGTTTTATATTGTTATATATTGTCGGCCGTCCTGATTTTAAACCTACTTCCCATAACGCTAGAACGCCTGCGCTCTAATTATACACACTTAAAACATTAACAAAGACTGGCCTTTAAACAGCCGTGAAAAATCAATAGAGCGAAATGAGTCTGTAATGGACTCTGCTCACGAGAGTTAATTAGTACAAGCCATCTCAATCCCAACAGATGAATATAAAATACCGATACTTCTATTAGAAACCTGTAATATCTTCGGTTTTATATAATAATTATAAACTACAGCGAGCTAATAAATCAGCCACGCCTGTTTGTAAGACGACTCCAGCCTACTTACACAGGTCGAGAAGGTCGCCATAACAATGATTATTCACTGAAATTGGCTCAGAAAGTATTCATTATTATTATTGTTCGTTTGCGTACCACTCTAGACAATTTTGAATACGTATAAGAATCTAGTTATTTTTGAATCACCAATAGATTCAATTAAATCTATCATTATAAATAGCTATGTCTATCCAAAAGCTTTTAAACAAACTGTTATATTAATACCCTTAATATAAAATGTTGTTATTATGAGTGTTATAGGTAGATTGTTCAAAAGAAAAAAAGAAAAACGAATTTGCCAAAACAATACACGTAATTGGCTAACCAAGCGAGCTACTAATTCTCATAACCCTCTAACTTTATATGCGACAAAGTAACTCTCTCAAAATCACTAGAATTCTATGAGGAGCGGTCAACTGTAAAATAAGTACTGCATGTGTTACTGCCGCAGTGTGGTAGGAAAACATGCCAAGTCATGAAGTGCCGCAACTTAATCCTCAAGGGAGTAGTAATCAGTTTATAACTACGTTCATTCTGAACTGGAGTACTGTCCTGTTTATAAATGATAGAGGTCACATGTCTCTACTACGAAATTAAAATTAGTATATATAAGGACATTATTTAGGTACTTATATCAATGTTTCTTTGAACTAGTCATCAAAATAAACCGTTTACGCTTATTCTTAAAGCTAACAGCGGTAACAATAAATAATATATTCAATTCATTAATACTTACTATAATTATTATTTTAAGAAAAAAAATTTCATCGCTTTTTATTATTACATCGTCACGTTGGTCCCATAAGTGGTCGGCAGACAGCATCTAGTGTAAAAAATCTATATCCCTACAGATCTGACGTGGTTCTTTTACACTCATCACTCCGTTCGCACGCGGACGCCGGTTTCAAAGACTTGGCTCCCCCATTAGCCAGCGTCTACCTGTCTACCTATTTGGTCACAATGCCGATCTATTATTTCATATTTTACTAAACAATTAATTAAAATAAACCGTTTGTGCGGAACATTATTAACATTTTTGTAGAGCATAAATTTGAAAACATTGTGGTACCGAAACTCATTTTAGACCGAAAATAAACCGAAATTAGTTACTAACATATGTAAATAATAACTGAACACTATAATATTCTAACTAATTACTTACTATACTAATTCAACAACAACACAAATTCATTGCAGGTACACATCAGTAGGTATCCAGTTATGGAAAAGAACTCAGTGGAAACTTAGGCCAATGACTGTGAACCTGGGGTCTCGACCCCTGAAGGGGCCGCGTTTATTATTAAAGAGGGTCGCAATATGTTTAAAAATAAGACTTGTGTGTAATGGATTCGTATAATAAAAGAATAAATTTTATTGCTGGGTTATTAAATGAAATACTACTACATAATGACAATATCATAAAATAAATTTATTAAAAAAATGTTTAATTATTACAAATATACAACTAAATGGTTTTCCCCCGATAAGTTTGATAAAACTGACAGCATTGTTTAAAATAATAAGTAGTATGTTCTCGAACAACATAGTATTTTCTCTTTTTTTTTCTTGGATTTTACGTAGAAGGGGTTGTACAGAAGGGGGTAAGGCTTCTAAATTAACCCTTTTTCGGTGTTACTTAGGGGTAATACACGATGGTATAGACAATAATAGGCACGGTCGGCAAAACAAAGTTGAAATAATATGTTTAATTATATTTAATATTTTAAAGGCTACATTTTTGCAATGCACAACCTAAAATATTATATTGGATTTAAGAATTTTATACCGTCCAATATGGACGAATACACAAAATGTTAATAGCAAAAATTAGACAAAGGATACATTGATAAAAAATAATAAACAAAACCCAGATAAATAACAACAATGAAGTTTTAGAAACGAGAACAAAAAAAATAAATAAAGCCAGTAGGTGAATACGTAGAGTTTAGACGCTGACCGTACTATATGGCAGCCATGGCGTATCCTTGTCGCGCGCTGCTCTTATATCATATAGTAGTATCAGTTTCAATGAGTGGGGCGGAGATTTAGTCGCCCTACATCCATACTGGTCTATATACTGTCTAACAATGAATCTAAAACTCAAAGTATTGCATTAAGTATACCTACCTTTCGATGAAACTCCAAAATAACGACTAATAGCCTATAACTGATAACTTAATGTAAAACTTGAGGAAAAAACAAAACAATTAAGTATTTCGATTCCCAATAGATTTTCCTTAATCCGATACCACTTTTCTAGTTTTTAATAAGATCGACCTCGAGACTAAATTGAGCAATTTCATTGTTCTCTATACCTATGTACTTTCACTATTTTAAAATTCGCCTTTTTAGCATTCACGAGGTCCAAATATAGATTTATGGATATTTAAATTAAAATGTTTACGGCTCTGGTGTGATTCTTACCTCTTATTATTTAACAGAAAACATTATAAAATTGTAAATTCTTATAGGTCAATGGATCCATAAGATAAAACAGGGTCCATTATAACCTGAAAATATTAAGAATTAAAGACATCACAATGAATGGCTAATCTTGTATCAGAGACGGCTACAAAGCAAGAGATAACCGCAGTCATTATACTCTTTTGGAATGGTGAAGAAAAGCACTACCTCAACCCCAAGGAAATAGAGCAGAAACATTAGTTTTATTTGTGAGCTTTGAGATTTGGTTTATAGTTATAATTTTAAAAAAATTAACATCACGTCTATGTCCACCCAAAGGGGTAGGCAGAGGAACTCCTCGTTCCTCCACCGCCATTCCTTCCCGCTACTACGTTCCCACGTTTCACCAGTTATATTTCCGTCCCAATATTAAATAAAGCCTATTATCATACACCAGGGCACAGCTCCATACACCGAGCTGCTACAATAAATTACAAGATAAAAAAAAACCTAATAGTAACCGACCCAAGAAAATTAATGTGATAACACCTACATTATTAGTGATAGGTAACGTACAAGAAAAGGTATTCCAGAGGTTATATTAATATTCCATTAATGCAGAATACTTTGCATAAATATGTAAGGACATACGGAGTCTATTATTCTCAATTTTTGTAGAACACTTGTTTCTATTTGCGCCATTTTTGTTAAATATTGTTTCATTACATCAAATAACATGTTTTCCGGATCCGCTACGTTAAATAAACCATGCGCTGTCAATCCACCCCCTCGCTACGTCTGACATGATCCTAAGGTACAGCGACCGCTTTGGAAGCCACCTACATATCAATACATATGGCGCAATGCGACGCGACTACAGAAATTTTCTTCTAACAGGACGATTGGCACATTCATCTGTTATCCCCATTGAGAGCTTGCTTGCAGACATTCCACGATCGATTCAGTCATCTGTTTAGAGATGTAGATACTTTTGTTTAGTATTCTAATGCAGTTTTAGTTCTCGTCATCCGTTGTATTTATACGTAACAAAATAAAAAACCAGGGTGGAGCTTAGTGTCACATGTCATCATAATTTATTTAATTTGCCAAAAAATATTGAACATGACACAAGAAGCAGTTAATACGCAAATAGGGTCCTCGAGCTAATTTGATACCTCCCTAGTGTAGACGCAATAAATTGTAGGCACTACCACATTTTTCTTTCAGCTAAAGTTGGCAACAGATTATATAATATTATACTCCCCTTTATTATTCTTGCCAAGTCACCCAATATAGCGCTTTTTCTTTACATTCTCTTATGTTCATCATTCTCTTAATGTTGATATAGTAAAAATATGGTTTAATATGAAATTGTCAGAATTTTTTTTATTTTTTATTTTGTACTCTTAGTAGATTTACGCTTAAAACATATATATATATTCGACAAAAAATCTTGCATCGTTTTTAGAGACATATCCATTTATGTGCGTTAATCACTGCCGCTGTGGGTAGCGAAGTTTTGCTCATTGTCAACCGTGTAAAACACCTTTATTTATAGCTGCTTCCGCGATGTCCAGCGGTATCCTTTTCGGAAAGCGACATTGTTTTATATAAAGGTACCAGGGATTTCCGATCGATTTCCCGATGTTTATAAAGATAAGGCACTAACTAATAAATCCGTATGTCAATGATGCTGAATATGCCATCAAGATGTAAAGCATCCTGTGTATTTCACAAAAAATCTAATAAAAATCTTTTCATTAATTTGCACTTGCCTCCGTTCCAGTTCAACAAATTAAAAAAGTCGAAACGGCGCGCACAGCATCGGAAGACCTAAATATTTTAATGCTGTAATTCCTATTAAATAAAATTGATTGTAAGTATTAAATTGCATTGCGTCATCTAGTATTCAAGAAAGATCAAGTAATGTGAAAATTTTATTCATTTGAAATAAGAACGTCTTGGTTTTAAACTAATTGCAGCGTCATCTAGTATCTGTAGGAAGTACTAAATACAATGGTTCTGGTAACTAAAATTTCTAGGAATCATGTACTTATCCAAGCTACAAAAACATAATCAGGACACTCTCCACCCCATAAATAATTTATATGTGAAATATATCACATAAATTCTTAAAGTTTTTTCTATGACTGATATAAACATCCACATAATAATGAATAAAATTATTAACTTTCTATAGATATGTCGCAGTAAGATAGTTAAAACCGTAATATAGTTATATCCCTAGGAATATAATTATACACCGGAACATAGTTATGCGAAAGCGATTCATTACTATCTTACTAGGAATATAATTATAATACGGTTCAAGTCTAGTG
>DWMG01003759.1:0-11567 GCA_018244855.1 Elbella merops
TTTTTTTTTTATAAATTCTAAGGTGTGCAGGTTTCCTCACGATGTTTTACTTCACCGTTAGCAAGTGATATTTAAATTTAAAACGCACTTTCGAAAAGAGGTGCGCGCCATGAGTTTGAACCCAGCACCCCCGGAGTGAGGGGCTGAATTCTTAACCACTAGGCTATCACTACTTCGTTTAATGTTTGTTTTATATTAATAGATTCGCAAATAAAAGAGATATGTCAATTCAAAAAATCCCACAATAGATTTATTTGTAAAGTCGTCTAATTCATTTGGTTGAAACTTTATTTAACTACAATATGTTAAGTAATAATAATTGAAAGTTTATGTGAATACAAATAATAATTGGATAGGTTTAGAGATTTATCCATTACAAATATAAGTTGATCTAAACATGATGTGTTTATGTCGAACCGTATGTATTTTATTATAAATAAATATCCTTTTTTATTAAGCTTATCGTACCCTTTGTCAGTTAACAAAGATAATAAAAAGTTCCGGCTGCGGATTAGCTGTTTCTCTCCGCCGCCAGCGTTATGTGTTTCTGTTGCGTGTTCGTAACACCAGGAAACTCTATTCTTTAATCCCCTGACGCTATACATAAGGCTCTACGTGCACAGAAGAGCAATACAGTAACTTTCTTAATAGTAACTGTTACAGTTAGTATTACAAAAGTGATGTAACGTACAAAAATACCTGTAACGAATAATGGCAGTGAGGATCTTGCGTCACCTTTTGCTTTCTATATCCTCACAATTGAAATACACGTAGACAGATTGATGCTAACTCTAAAATGAGGGAAAATGTGAGAGAAACATAAACTGAAGTCCACGCGAAGGTTAGTAAAACTAGTAAAGTCCATCAGCTGGTAATCATAATAGTTGATTTGAAGCTGATTTTTGAATAGTTGATTTTAAGTTGATTTTTGAATAGTTGAATAGTTGATTTGAAGTTGATTTTTGAATAGTTAGTGGAATAGTTGATTTGAATAGTTGATTTGAAGTTGATATTCTTCACAGTACAAACAAGGAAGGTTTATTTTATTTAAAATACTCGTATATACGGCATGTAGTAACAACAATATTTAATAAGTAACCTCAATTAAGAACTGAAGGTCGAGGTCAGTGGCATGCTATTGGAGAGGCCTATGTCCAGCAATGGACGGAAATAGGCTGATAACGATGATGATGATGATGAACCTTAATTTAACATTGACGAAGAGATCACCAAATTCTCTCATTCACATTCACACCGAAACTTTCATATTCAAATGTAATCCGTAAGAAGCTCAAAATGATTAGCTTATAAAATAATGTACCTATAGGAGAGGTTTTAGGTCCAATAACTGTTGATATTTTTAAAAGGCTAAAATACATACATATCTTCTAAAACGATGTATCTAAATCCATGGGGCTTATTTTTCTGTTTAACAAGAGACAATGTTCGTTTGTTGCTTTCAACATAAAACATTTAATACAAGTTCGTCCGAGTTACTTCAGTCGGTCGCGGTGATACCCGTTGAAGTTATGACAACTCGTCGTCATCCACAGGTATTATTACGGTAAGCAGATAAGAGTTGAGCTGCCATACAACGACATTTAATGTCTATTATTATTTATTATTATGTATATGAAAATAAACTTTAACATTAACAGTTATGTATCTAAATATTTTAGGACGGTTTTGGGCCTATTTACATCTAGCTACTGACTTGTTGGTCAAATGGTTGCAAAGTGCGACTGCTGATCGAGTGGTCTTGGGTTCGAATACCGGGTCGAGAAATATTTGATTTTTCTAACTTAGACTTACTAGTAGAAATTTATAGTAGTAACTCGAAATCTTAATCTGTGTCTGTATGGCAATAGAATTACAATCTATTCCAAGGTAGGACATAAACGTAACTGGTCAAACGTGGGAGTATACTACTCGTATACTCCTCAGCCTACCCCTTCGGCGGCTACAGGCATGATATTACATTTTTTAACATATACGAGTAACACGGTAGACTGGTTCATTTGCTGTTGCCTACAACATTTAACACAATTTCCCAAGTGCTATCGGTACTAGCAACCTTCACAACTTTCCCTCAGTTGCCGCACTCGGTCAAACTGGGCCCGTTCAAGTTATAACAACTTGTCATCATCTGCAGCTATCATCGTGTACAACAGTTCAACTTATCATACAATGACATTCCATTTTTAAATGTTAAAATTTTGTTAACAATTTACATAGGTATCTGCAACTATCCACTATTATAACGTATACAAAGATACTATCTTAAGTTTTTTTTTTAAATAAAGATAATTAGATGCCTATCTCAACTTTCCATTACAATCTGGCTCGATAGGTAGAAAAACGTAACATCACGCCTGTAGCGATCCAACTCCGAGCCACTACCAGAAATCTCATGACAACAAAATTCATTAGTACCCCACACGGAAATCGAACACAGGACCTCTCGATCGAAACAGCCTATTGATTATATTGTACATATATAAAGCAATAACAGGATTTTAATATCAATATCTATTTTCCACGTTAATGGTACCTTTCAACCAGTTTAATAAAGCTATTAGTTATGAAAGATCGATAAAGTCGTGTATGGCAGGCGTGTTGCTCTTATTGGGTGCAAGCATTAAAAAGAAAAGTTGTTCGAAACATGTTATTTGAGATGTGACGTCACTATTAAACATTGGCGATAAAAGTCTAATAATAAAAATAAATGATGTAATGTACCGAGTATTATTAAAGGGGAAATTATGAAAGTTTCTATCTTCTATCTCTTGGTCAAAGGGGATGTGGGCATTTGAATTTTAACATTTATTTTTATTTTTTTTATTATTAATATGTCGTCACGCCATATGCCTTTCAGAGTATGCAGAAAGCACGAAGTGTCTAATATATTTACTCTTACAGACCTGACCGACGCCCTTCTTTAATTAATTATCATAATTAATTCAATAATTTGAGGAAAATAATGAACGTACCTACTATGAGTTAGAAACAGTTACGAAGCCGATTCAGTAAGTCATATCCGACCTTTTCAAAGATCCATCGTTAAAACAGAGATAAGTCGGAGATGCATGGCTGTCCCCGGGGAGACCATTAGGACTCCTACCCTTCGGTTCGATTATAACGTAACTGGCGATATTATCAAAGAATAAACGGAAAGAGTTGATTCTGCTAAATATTATATACGGAGTGTTAAGTTAGAGTGTATTGTCTTAAATAACAACGTGCCATTACGCCTGTAATCCCCGAAGAGATAGGCTAGTACGGAGAACTGTAGAACACTCCCACGTTTCACGTTACGTTACGTTTAAGTCCCATGGAATACTGGCGAGACTATTGCCATACAGCTGACACAGATAGACTAACAAGTCACTAATATAAATTTTAAATAAGACAAATAACTGGACTTCCTGGACTTAAGCAGTCAAATAAAAACTAACATAATATGTGCATTTAGATAAGTATTTTCGTTTATAACACTTTTACCATTCGACTATTAGTTACGAGTCCCGTTCACTATGAGAAGCATGTAAGCAGGATACCGCCAAGCTAAGTGTTTTTAATACTTACGTAATTCAAATGGCATATGTAATAAATAAATCTTCCCGACCCGGTTGTCGAGGAATTATTGAATAGAAGAACACTTGCAAAAACCACATTAATTCGAAAAGGCGGACCTTTTGATTTTCTGTGTTGAACGCGCTTGGACATTCGTATAAGGGTTTATTTTCAGTAATAAATAATCCTACCGGACAAAAACGAGTGAAAGGTTCGTGTCATCTGTTACAAGCTGGATTCAACCGTTAGCAACGCCAACTACGTACATATGTGGGGTATTCCGTGTGTTATTTTGTTTTTGTACTTTTTTTATTCTGTTGGCACTGTAATATACATATGTATAATTCTATTTATAATTTTTGTCATTTAAGGAGCTATAGTCTTGTATTATTGCAAGGCATATTACTATATATTATAATATATTTTCCTTAGTAACGTTCTCATGTAACTACATATAATCGTATATATCTTTTTTACGTCGTCAAAATATGTGAACACTGCGCGGATAAAATAGGCGCGTAGATTATACATAGCGATATTATGTAACATAACTAGTTCACATTATAGCTATTTTAGATATTGTTTAGATAAACATAACAGGTGAAACGTAGCAGTATACTCATTCCTCTGCCTACACCTTCGTTACGTTAATATATTAACATATAGTTTCATCTGTAGTTAATGTCTGTGTATGTTTCGCGCCATACCCGCTGCCACCGGCTGTTATGTGTGGTGTACAGCCGGAACTTGGCAATGCAACACCGTGCACAAAGATCAAGAGCAATTATAAATAGACACATAAACAGTTTATATTATCATCGGAAACTAAAAGCTTCATTATACTTTTATACATTTAAAACACTTCAATTAGAATTTGTTTACTGTTGGAAGTAAATTTCCCATGTAACAGATAAAGGAACTTATTTATGGTTAGCTCTTTATTGAATCGTATGAAAGTTGCAAGAAAAAATTACGTAGGTATGCCATTCTGTTTCAATTCTCGAAACCATTAATTTGATGATTCATAAACGTACACAAATATTATTGTGTGTAACTTTTTGCTCTTCCGGTTATCTGTTTGGGGCTATGTATCATATGAAACAAAGTGCCTTAGTGTATCATGGCCGTGTTATCAGTATTAGAACTGGGGGTACTTTGCAGTAGCGCCCTCTCGTCTATTCCTTGGTTTGTTCCGCACTTAACTCGCTCCTTGAACTCGATCGTTTTGGAGATGGGAGAATCAAAATATTGTTACACGCTTTAAGTGCTATTGGCAGGAATTATAAATATGTTTTATTAATCGATCTTAATGCCCGGTCTTTCGATTTTGTAAAAGTAGGTTGTCATTGACAGTACGTACCTACTCTAGATTGATTTTTAGGTGGTATTTAAAAATCTTCAAGTCTATTTCTGTGTAAAAAGCATACTGAATAAATATACTACTGTCTAGCAATTGTTGGCAGATAATACTTAAAATATAATGTAAATGAAAATATTAACACCAATAAAAGACAAGAATGCGAATATTACCTTAAAATTGTCACCATCATCGTCATCATTATCATGATTCCTTTAATTGTTCTATTATTGAACACAAATGATTCTCATAATAAGAAGATTTAAGGTCATCATAGTCTGTAATTTAATACTGCATTGTGGCCGTGAACAGCGCATCTCTGTTTTGTTTGGCTATCGCATTCCCAGTATAATACGGGCACGAGCGGAAGCAAACATTCGTGGAATGTTGAGCATTTTCATACCTTGCTCACCGTTGGTATTTTCTAAAGCAATTAAATTTAAATTTCCATATATTATATTCGATTAATTCTTTTGAAAATATTTATTATTGGCATCGGTGATTTGTTTCTGCGTTTTATTATTCGGTTATTAATAAAGTACCATTACGCCTGTATTTTTCTGAAGGGGTGATGAGAAATCTGTGGTAATACTTCCACAATTAACCAGTTATGTTATATGTACTTTCCACCAAAGAACAAAACATAAGTATACATACATTGGGCACAAATCTAAACTCCATTCTACTACTGGGAATTACAAGTTAGAAAAAGCCCCAGCACCTACGTCGGACGAATCAGGGTTACATTTGGTAAATTTATAAGGTAAATCATCATCTTCTGTCTGCAAACCCACAACCGGTCAGTGTGACAGACTAATGCCTAAATCTCTATTATTTTTGATGTATCTCTTAATACCTTATAAACTATGAAAAAAGCAAACGCATTACATTTTATTTCTGTTACACTGTCAAGTAACAGCTGTGAGTTATGGTTCAAAAATAACACTTAGGTACTTAGTCACCTCAACGTGAACCAACCACGAGGTGTGCTCTCAATCTTCATTTAAGCCCTTAAACATACATATATACGTTTACGCATATATACCATATATGCTTGTGGTTTAGTATGTCTGCATGTACGAATGTACGCCTGTGTGCTCGTGCGTGTGGTTGGTGCGCGAGTGTGTGCGTGCGAGTGCGCGCACGCGTTTTTGAGTGTGTATGTTTGCGTACATGTTTGTGCATCTGTCTTGCATACGGTTACGTATATACACGTAAAACACCCTAGGAATATTGTGAGTGCAATTTTATTAAAAACGCCGGGTCTCCTGCAAGGCTGGCATATAAATTGTTTTCTTATACGTCATAGCCTTTGCTGCGCACGGCTTCCAATATCCAACCAATATTAATATGAGACCTCGTGACGTCACGACCTGCTATATAAAAATAAAGTTTTAAAATAAGACACCCATTTTAGTTTATAAAGGTTGTTGAATAATTTATTAACTCAATGCATAATATTGAAATAATATTATTAAATATTCACTTTCCTATGTATTAATATCCAATATGATTGCTAGATTTAGAGTCCAAACTTTATAAAAATGTAAATGTCTACATGTAAACATTTATATTTTGGAATTACAGGTATTAAGATGCATTAATGTTACATTGTACCGCTTTCATATAAGACAGTTTGCTTTATTTTGATTGCAAGTACAAAACTTGAGGCTTAGAGCCATGTAATTCATAAAAAACTGCTACTAGACACGTGTACCTGTATACATACATGTATAGTTTTAAGAAATACTCACTAACACACACATTACATTAACCTTACTGGACATAACACCGAACCCATGTCGTAAAACGCAAATAAAACTGCGCACGAATAAAAACCTCGCATAGTTCATTGACAGTTTCAGTTCCAATGTTTATTGCAGGTTGTCGTTGAGCGCCGAATTGTGCTTTATAAAATTGTACTCTGTTTGCGCGGGTCTCGCTACGAACGAAATTAAATGTACCTCACTTGTACAAACGAGGGTTCGTCAATATTAGACGGCAACTGTCACCCCGTCACCCTGTCATATGTATCAGCGAAATGAACCCCGGAATGTCACCTAAACGAACTCACGAGTTTAGGCCGCGGCAAAGTAAGATGTATCTCATAAACGAGTACCTACACTATTTAGTTTATATCACATGTGTGAATAGAATTATTGTACGTGGTATCATATTGAAAAATTCAGCAGAGTAATGAATATACGTACTAGAAACAAGGTGTACATACGTACTAGAAACAAGGTTATAGATGGTCGAATACAAGTCAACGCTCACAATCGTCTTACCATACGTGGGATTTAAAAACCAAATGTATACTAAAGAAGTTTATCACCTTGTCGTTAGAATCAGGTGATACTTTGAAGAAATCAATTATCATAAAATATAAAACTACCGACTACAACCTACAATCAGCGAGGAAGATCTAACTGGTGATTATATAACTGTAAGAGTACTCCACCAATTCTTCGCTTGAAACCACCAAGCCGGCTTTGCGGGAAATCATACTAGAGTCTACTTACTGTGATACAATCTGTGAACAAAACACATGGTGACTGGAAAATGTGGTGTAATGATTTGATTGTTATTATGCAGTGAAGCATATTAATAACCACCTACCTAAGACCTACACTGGGTTAATGATACGTCACGTCACACCAGGTTCCTTGCGGCGAGGTATAGAAACACGGGTGTGGAATATGTCTATCGTTGCAGATCTGACATGCTTCTTCTAATGCCATCGCTCCATTCATACAGGCACACCGGTTTTGGATATTTCTGGCTGCTTTATTCTGGTTTAAAATATAATGTTGGTAAATTGTATAGATTAAGTCAAAATTATAAATTTCCACTTATAAGTGACTTTTCCCGCAGTTTAACACCTATATCTTGTAAACACTCCCTTGATCAGTATGAATCTTTTTCGTTCGTGCAACCTGGAACTATTCAAGACAGTAGTGAATGGACACATTTTACAAGAGTTCTACATCCTAGGTTACATCTCGTTTACTATCAATTGACATTCTGCCATTTTCAAACGCGACCCTATCGTAATTTAAAAAAATAGGCGAACAATGGAATGAATAGATCACAATGCATCATTACACTGAATAATTGATATATATTTACAAATATACAGCATTGCAGCAGCATGGCAGATTCTGGATCAGGCCTCTTGTGGTTGCACAAAAGATTATAAGTGGAACGTAAAAGAATCTCTGCCATACATTACAAACGTAAACGCCAACGTAAATAAAGGACAATATTTAAAGATCCCATAAACTCGTTTTTATGAACCTAATCAACTGAAATTTAAATAAATTAGAATTTAATTATCGAACGCGAGATTACTTCAGTTAATTAAATTACATATTCATTTTTCTTATAGGTGAAATTTATTGGTTGAAAAATCATATATTGCTGCTATCAAATACTTAATGAGGCACAGTACGATGATATGATCATATAAAATCAAACAATATCACGCGTCTATTTTCCAAAGGGGTACGCAGATTAATATAGTACTCCCACTTAACATCAGTTCTGTTATACGTCCCGTGAAATCGGGGATATGGTTTTTTTCATACATCAAACAAAATTCAGACACTGATCTATTACAGGGAATTACAAGTGAGGAAAACCTACTTTCTAATACGTTTTCCCGACTCGAGAATCAAACACAGGACATCTTGCTTAGCTATCGTACCTTCAACCAAACCAACGAGGCAGTAGACATGAAAATAAAAAAAAATTAATCCTTTCTCATAAAATCTCATTTTAAAATAAGAGCAGCGAACACAGTAAAATGAAAGTACGACAGAAGTATCAAACAAATCTGAGAAGAAAGTTTGAGAACGCAGAACAAAGTAACAAAGGGTCGACAGCGATTCTTGTTAAAGACAACATCCGGTTAACCGAAAGTTGCAGCTGGAAGCTTCCACGAGAATACGAAACGCTTTTCCTGTCAATAAAAGCAGCTTTAACTGTACAATTCGTTTGTGGCTTTGTTAAAACTAGTATTGTTTTTCTCACTGAGAGAACAATTGGTACATACTGATGTATGTTTAGATTAGAATTATATGACTACAGAATGTCTTTATATATTTTTTTAAAATGAATCAATATTTTGAGCCACCTAACACGGCCATCTGATTTATATTTAGGCAGAGCCTTTGCTGAGATATCCAGACGTCTGATAAAATACATTTACATGTCAATATGTATTTATTAGTATAACGTAACATTACGTCTGTTATCCCCGATGTGATATACAGGGAAGTGTAGTACACTCCCACGTTTCACCAGTTACGCATACGTCCCACAATGGAATGTCATACAGTAATTATCACACAAATATTGGTCCGGAGTCAGCATCGAATATAGATATACGACCATCAGTTCAACGGCCAGGTTCTCTGATGAAATGCAGTGGATTTAGACACCACCAACTGACCAAGAAATATTGAAATGTATACAATGATTTGTCAATTATATTTATCAGTAATATTGTTCGGTACACATATACAGTAAAAGTAACTATTAATATTACGTAGCTACAGTTTATAGTGTTATCATTCCTTCATATTAACACATTCTATAACACGTTGATTTACACCAAACGGTCAAGGTGAAAAGCGTCGCATCAACAATCGCCGCACAGGTAGCGCTTCTCATAAGCTATTTTAAACTGCGATAGCAACTTGAGCAGTCAGTTTCAGCTGCTTTCAATGTAATATTAGCATCCCTTAGCGAAAGCCCGTTGAATATACAGTTTCAGTTGCTATCAACCGTCTTAAACTTGCGGTAAGCTTTTCATAACTTCGAACAGGCGAAATGGATCAAACAATATCAAGTATCACATTGAATTATGTTCTGTGCCTTAGTCCTGGGACCAGAAACGCGTTTACTTCGAATATTTTAATATTTCTTCTTATAAATGAACTTTTTTATTATCCATAATGGGTCTTATGTATTCATCTTCATCATGGTCATCATCATCAGCCTACTCCCGTCCACTGCTGGACATAGGCCTCTCCAATATAACGCCACGCTCTTATATATTACACCACAGTAATTTTTTTGTCATGTACATGCTAATAAATGAGTTCTGACCATGTAAGAGGGGAAATTAATGATGGTATACGTATGAACAACGGTCTTAACCAAATCGTAAACAAGGACACATCTCTCATAATCGCGACGAGTTCACGACGCGATTTACGAATAACAAAATAAAGTGAACTTGCTTTTTGTGATATACTTTGAATAAAGAACGAATAAAAATTTATTATTCGTTCATAAAGAAAACGACTAATAAAAAATATTTTTTAGATAGTTTCAGCCATTAAACTACCAACTTTATATAAATTCTACTCTCATGTAAATTATTCCTCAATTTGAATACCGTTCGCAATTTTCTCAACGCTTGAAATCGCGAAGAATATCGTTTGATAAAATCCATTAATAAATCAAACAGGATCAAAGCCGCTTGTGTTCTAACGCTTATCTAATCCGCGCGAGTCCCGTGCTACGTATTTACATACATAGACTCTCAAACTTTGTTAGTGACGATACTTATAACACGCGATATCACAAGCCTAACCCTTGTGCTTAAAATGTGAAATAATACAGTATATTCCCGTAGGCGTAAGCAGAGAGGTGTCGTACACTCCCATGTTTAATTAGTAAGAATTGTTAGGAAACCCGAATGACACTTTGCCCGCTATGTAAATAACACAGCTAATAACATACCGACCGCGTAACTTGTTGTAACTAATATAAGCTACACGTGTGTATAAATGCGCGCGTGTGTCCGTGCGTGCGTGCGTGCGTGCATGCGTGCATGCGTGCATGCGTGCGCACGTGCGTGTGTATGTTTTCAATTCTGTATAATGAAACGCATAGCAGTAATTATACTTTTTAATATTATTTGCTCGATGTAAAACGTAAACTAATCTTTAAAAGGACCAAACTATAATTACAGATGCATTACTCCTAAAACCTAGAATATAATAGAATATCCTTTTCCTTGCGTATACACAAAACAACATTTAACTCTCAAAAATACACTAGTCTCCATTCTAAGTAAAGAATGGACAAAAGTTCCTTCCATATTTAAAACTAGTATCTGCTTAGAAACGGCTAAATACTCTGACCGCGAAAGTTTGTACTCTGCGATGCCAAGCCGCATGTTGAGTATTGGGATTATTGCCAAAAACCCCGTAGAAGAGTCCATTGTCCAACAGCAGACTTAAACAGGCTGATGATGATAACGATATTTAAAAGAATCTTCCTTTAATGTTGCAATATGCTTCACTTACTTTGAGAAACCGTGTTAAACGTACCTAATACATATTTATTCAACCAACTACGTCCGAGCCTCTCACAGACGCTCCTTGTTCTGTTTCCTTACGTGTTATTGAACGCTTAACCCACTAATGTTTGTTTACGTAGGACACTACTCCAACTGTAAAGTGAACGTGGCGAGATATAATAGAGTACTGGATTCCCATCATTCGATCTATATCGTAAATGTATTGTGTTTAATATAATAATAATTGACCCATTACAATTCCACTGTTGGAATACGAGTCTCCTCTCATATTGAGAGGGTTAAGGCCATAGTCTGCCACGCTGG
>DWMG01003760.1:0-11567 GCA_018244855.1 Elbella merops
TGCACCACGCTGAATTATTTAAAAGATTGATGAAAATGATGATAATACATTTTCTTTAATTATCTATTTAACAATATGGTTTTAAATTTAGTTCTGGAACATTCCGAACCCGTTATACATTGTAAATACGATACCTACATTCATAATACGTGTGGCGTCATCTTTTATCAGTTTACGGCTCGTTGTTTAACTTGCAAGCAAACCAATCCTTTGACGCCCGAACTCAATGATGTCTAAACTGTTATCGATTCTATTATCTAGAAATTTAATGGCATAGGTTTAACAGAAAATTATAATGATACTATATTAATATCCGTACAAGAACTGTTAATTATATCCCGGATCTTTAGTTAGTCCAGTCCAAATTATACCTCGATTTTATGGGAGACTTTAGTAAGACAATCCACAAAAGACGTGCTAACGTAAAATTTAATCGATACTAATATTTGGGTAGCTGATGGGGGATGCCAAAAGTATCCCGAACCGACGTGAATAAATTAAGCGAATAATGAATATAGATGAATCACGTCAGATCTGTGAGGGTAAAGATACAATCATTGCTCTCTGCCTGGCTCGTAAGGGCCTGGTGTAATAAAATAATAATGACAATATTTTTCAATTCTAACCCAAACTACATTTCGAAGTATGGTTGTTACATAAATGAAACTGTTGTACATTATTATAAAACTTGGCTTAATTTAATATTAGATCGCTCGTTTAGATATACTATAGAACCTTTCCTTTTATCTGTGCACTCGCCACATCCCCTCTTTTAATGGGAGCATTTCTACTATGCAACAAAAGTACTTTAAGCACTGACGCTTTTTACTAAGAAATCTAAACATTTTCATTCTTCAGACATCAATAGAGAATATTTCATGTCTCAATTAAGACGATACCCCAATTAGCTGACAACACCGCGACATCAACGCTTTGGCTCCATATTTTAATAATTGCCCATAAAACTTCGAAACAAAAGTCGTTACGGAAGGAATTGAGTTATTGTCAAGAATTATTTAATTCGACTAAATGATTATGGACATTAACGTCCTCGGTATAAAGGTTATAATTGTGTGTTGGATCATAAGCAATATAAATGTTCAGATGACATGTGACACATGACGCCAGTAATTAAGTGTCCGTAATAAGATTTGTGTGTTGGAATAAATGGTGTTCGGGGAATCGTAATTAGTGTTGTGACGTCAATATATTTTGTTTTTACCTTCATGTACTACGCTCTCGCTCTGATAGACAACTTTTATGTGAGGTCTTTAGCGTGATTTACTTTCTTAGGACACTGATTGTGAATATGCTTTTATATGTAGTGTAATCACCCTAATTGTTTTAGTCCATAAATATTAACTGTTGGATACAGGTATCTCATTAACATCATCATATCTAATAGTGACATGTTTTTTGGGTCCACCCATTCCTAGCGGTACTGAACTGGTCGTTGCCTAATGTACACCTTAACATCACGCATTTAATCATCCAGGGGTAGGCAAAGGAGTGTACAGCACTCCTACGTTTCACCGGTTACATTTATGCCCCACAATGAAATAGGTGATGAGCCTATTATGATACACTGGGCACAGATGCAGACTCCGAGCCACTACTAGAAATTTCTTTTAGAAAATCTAAGTTGGAAAAATCACATAGTACCCGACCCTGAGTTTGAACCCAGAAATTCTCAATCAACAGTCGCACTTGCAACCACTCGACCAATGAGGCAGTCAGTTTGCCTAATGTAGAGATTAACAATTCGATATTGACAGCGACTATAGGATTACTCACTCATGTATGTCGCTCGTAGATGTCACGTCAGATCAACAAAGTTATTTATAGCATAAAAGTCGCAAATCGTAGGCGGTATTCCTTATAGCGGCGTACATAAAGACGGAAGAACTCGAGTAGCATTATATTTAATGCGTTCTATCTGCCAGCCCTTCGCGATTCGCGATTTAGACTTAATGTTAACCTTTTTACACTGTGCGACTTTTGTTTTTGGAATAGGCTTTTTCTCTTTTTAATTTTTTTATTTTGAGTTTGTTAAGACGCTATTTTTTTTTCTTTTATCAAACGTGTGTGTCCATGAGTGCTGCTACTGCCGTATTCAAATGTTTTGAAACTTTATTGAACTCATTTCTTAGGTAACATTAACATTTGGTCACAAAATGTGACAATGTTTTCATATATTTTCTACGTAAACATTCAGTTCTTCCTAAATATTTTAATGTTGACCAGTTTTTAATTACGTTTCAATATATTTTATAACCGCAGTATAATTATCAATATGATCGGATATAAAAATAAAGATTTCGTGGGAGTGTACTACACTCCTCTGCCGACCCTTTCGGGGATTACAGGCGTAATGTTACGTTTTTGTATGTATAAAATATTTCATTGTTTCATCTGCACCTGCATCCTCTGTTCTTAAACAATATTTTCTCTGGTTTTATTCTAATGGGTTGCCTGGAAGAAATAGCTTTGCAGCGATACCACCGACTATTGTTTACATTAATACTGTCCGTGTACATTGTAATACTTTTCATATTATGACCTGAATAATAAGAGTTTTCCTTCTATCTGTAGTTTTACGTTCAGTAATCATCCATTGTATCGTTCTTAGGCTTCTTTTTGAAAAATGTGTAAAATTAATCTTGTTGTTATATTTTAATGAGAAACTATTAATGAATATTTAATGTAGTTCAACATCATCATCATCAGCCTATTTCCGTCCACTGCTGGACATAGGCCTCTTCAATGGCACGCCACCGAGCTCGATCGTCAGCTCTTCGCATCCAACCACTGCCAGCCACTTTGCGTATATCGTCACTCCACCTAGCTGAAGGGCGTCCTACACTACGTTTTTAATGTAGTTACTGTGAATATAATACGAGCTAGCAATATTTTCACGTATTTGTCACTATGCTGCGTAATACCGTTGTGCTACGACTCATCGTTGTATATAAATGTATCCTCTTATCTATTCACAGAGTGCGTTCAAGTTACACAGCTATTCAGTTTGAGTCTTGTCTTTTTGCGCAGAAAATTTGTTTCCCAATATTTATATAGTATCATATCATTTTGTACGTAAAATAGCAAAAGCAATGTAAGTAAACACTTCAATAGATGCTATCCTTCTAGCATTATATTCTACTCTCGAATAAAACTGATACTATTTGGAATTCAAATTTCGAATCAAGATCTTTAAAGCAATATGTAGTTTTATGGTAATGAACGTTAATTAAAAACGATTTTTGTCAATGTAGTGTGTAATTGAGTGCGAATAATGCAATTTATATTCCTATATTGTTACCGTAAAAGTTTATTTTACCTGACGTAGTGGTATGAAACATGTACGTAATCTAGTCACGTGTGACGTAAGGTTCTAACGTTTGGGGGAACGGAAAAATGCTGTCAAGCATTACTCGTTTTATCTTTAAAACATTATGTTTTCCGCGAAATGTAAAAAAGGAAAATTGTGGGCGATATATTATAATTTTCTTTATTTAAGATTTTCCTTTTGTCACCATCATCAGCGTAGCTAAGTGCAATGCTGGACATAATACTCCTTAAAGGGTTTTTCCTATAATCAACACGCGGGGAATGCGAATTGGACTCTTACTGCCATCTTAATACTTCGATAGCAAAATAAAAATTTTATACATGTGGCACCAGTGTTCGCTGAATTTGACGGCAACTTGAGCACGCTCCGCCAAAAATTGGAATAGATTTTTGTACCATGTACTTTTGTAATAAAAAGCAACATGAGACGGACACTTATACAAGGATGACATTGAAATTTTTTTTTAGTTTATCTAAAAGTACAATTCTTATGAAAATGAAACACGCAAAAGGATATTTTTAATTAAATGTTTTACCAACACGAACATGACATACTTCTTTAGGGACGGAAGTATTTATTTATTGAAACTGGTAGATTTCTTAAATGAACCATTATCCATCACTGTCCTACCCTGATCCCATCTGAAGTAGTGGCAGCGCAACTACATAATAGATATGGTAGTAACGAGGGGTCGTTCGTGTGACGTCAACATTTCTAAAGTACGGCCCTATTTGTTGATAACCATTCACCACCATACAGAAGCATACACCTTACGTGGTTTCAGTTCTACTATTACTATTAGTTATAAAAAAAAATATTCTCAGTCACTCTAAAATGACCGGTTAAGAATGCTAGTATCTTCTGCACCGAGTTCGTATTTGTAGCTCACGTTCAGGTCAACAATAACAAAAAAAAAATTATTACTTCTGCCTTTATCCCGAAACAGTCCCTTCATTAAGTCGTCAACTATAAGTCAAAATTATTTTGAAATCCATTACGTGTAATGGATTTCAAAATTATTTAATTTTATCATTGTTCCTCTAGATGTTTCTTATAGTTATTTTTATGTATTTAGTATATAAAATTGAAATAATATTTTATGGAAATTTTATGGATACTGGATAATGATAATGGATATGGATAATAGATAATAGATTAAGGAGAACAGCGTTCTTAATTGACATCACAAGATTACATTCATAATCGGGGAATGTAATTGTTAAAAAACAGGTATGATTCATCCGTTTCCAGGATATTTTCGGCAGACTTACAACGGGATTAAAGACGAAATGCTGCATTGTAAGGTGCCAACTTTCTTACTAGATTGAAAGTTTCCGTCTGAAAGGTCACGAACAGAAGGATTAGACTCGTTCGCGCCTCTCGTATTTCTACTTAATTGACGTTCGCACAGATTTATGCCTCGGGATGAGAATGTCACGGAGTAAGAAACCGGTGGGTTCAGAATAAAACTGTCGTGTTGTTTATATGTAAAATATTTTTATATGATTTCTATTGCATACCAACAGAATTTTTGATATTACGTCTCGGAAAAATAGTTTGGCAGGCAAAACTTTCTGGGTTACAAATCAACCTTCAAATATTAGATTTCCCCCATTGTCAAGAAAAAAGTTAGTCTTATAAATAAAACCTTATTGTATACCCCGTATGGGACCTGGCGTGATGATAATAATAGTAATAATAGCTTTTAGTTATTAAAATCGCTTGTCTTAGAGTGACGTGTCATGAGACATGCGAGTACGAACAATAAAAAGCTTAGATTAGCAGTTGCTACACGCTCTGTTTTTATTTCTTACCGTCAATAGACTATTGTCTATGCAACAAATTTAAATTTAATAGAACCTCTAGACTTAAGTTGATGTAATCTAATCAGCAGAATCCGCAACCATACAAATCATAGGCCTCAGGTTACTAGGCGCCTCAAACAGATTTGGGCGGATTAATCCGACACGACTTATGTTTCTGGGATGTTAAAATAAATTAATTTAATATTTGTAATGAATTTGGAACATAAAAAAAGGAAAGTCGTGAATTTAAATGAAAATTTTAGTTAATCATTTTGAGTTCATCCCCGCGAATGATAATCTAGAGAAGAAAGATGACGAAGATAGGAATAAACATATACCTAAGTCGTAGTGGCAATTTACAACAAAAATTACAAAAACTACTAAAATTATATCTCCTCTGCGAAAGTTAACTCCTTGGCGTATCGAACAATCTCTGTCTTAATTGACCTGACGCCAGACTTAGATAAATGTAGCCTTAATAAATGCTTACACTACTGGCTGTCAGAATATGATACGACGAGGTGTTAAGTAAAATTCCTGGATTTCATAGATTTCTGTAGATTAAATATATTTTCAAAATTAATAATGCTCGGATATTCACAACAAAGTTGTCAGTGCTTGTATCATGATATAATGGGACAAATTTCACTAATTAAGGTACAAGTGCACAATTAAAAAGTTAAAATCCAAATATTTCCTTAATAAAAAGACACAATAAATAAACACTTAAGAAGCATCATAAAATGTTCTGCCTAGGTGCGCTAAACTTAAATAAAAATCCAGAGCAATAAATAAACACTTAAGAAGCATCATAAAATATTCTGCCTAGGTGCGCTAAACTTAAATAAAAATCCAGACCAATAAATAAACACTTAAGAAGCATCATAAAATATTCTGCCTAGGTGCGCTAAACTTAAATAAACATCCAGAGCAAAAAACTTCTTGTCGTAAGTTTGTCACGTGATCAAACATTTTATTTAACTAGACTATTTTAAGCTTACGACTCGTCGAAGAGTAATTTAGACTTTACACCACTTACTTATCGAAATAAAGTAGTTAAATGTATAGATAAGTATGTCATGTTGAAGATGGATAAGTAAGTAAAACAGCAGTAATAATAGCAGCAGTAGCAAAAAGCATAGATTAAAATTGCAGAGAGCCAGATCGCTGAGTGAGCTCAGTGTATGTTATTAAGATAAAAGAAGTAATACAGCGTAACGAGTATAGGTCTAGAAGAAGGTGAAATGTAATAGGATCTCAACAAGTCAAGTGCTCGTCATTGCGATCAATAAGGACTCGAACCAAGAATAAATTAATTGAAATCATTATACCATATTTTTATATATTAATAATTCACAAAGAAAAACGATAATAGCCTTCTGAAGTCGAATTCCAATATCGAATTTCGCATGTCAGTTTTTTTTTTTCCCGATCAATTGTTGGGAAAGTTAAGATGTTTGAGATGTTCAGCTTTGTACGTCTTAATACGGAAATTAATTTACAAATTATCAGATATTTAGGTTGATTTAACAGCATCAATCTAACCCATGGTTTTGCATTAACAATTTTTGCTTAAAATATCACTAACAAAATATGTTAAGCTTGCTGTTAAGGAATCGTATCGTGTAGTTTTCCGTTCTAGCGTTTCTGTTATGGAGCTTATTTCATATTTCATTTTTGATTTTTCTATAGCATAACGTACGATAATATTGAGCTTAAAACATATTAAGGCAAAATTATTAGCACTATAAAATTTGAGCATAAAATGTGCCACGAATATTTCCGTTGCACAAAATTGGTTTCTATCTATATTCGATTGCGAGAAGGAGAATATTTTCTATTGTAATGGGATTCTAGTGGAAATCGTTGATATTGCAGAGTGAGCCAATGAATATTTAAGTACAGAATCCTAACTTCTTTTGTTTTAACGAGTACCTTAGGTATAAAGACCGAAATGCCAAAATATAAGGGATATCCATGTAATGTAAAACTGGTACACATTTCCGAAGTACCACAGAAATAGGTAACATAATACTACTCATCATATTACTAATCTTTGTCGTACGCAAGCCAGACTAGCGTCCAATTTACGCTAGAAATGATTTTCTGAGAAGATTCCCTTAGATCTACAATATCTAATATCCAATACCTCAAGGTCTAAGATATAAATTCTCTTATTTTATTGCCTATTCGCGAAATTACCAATAATAGTTTATCACAGCTCAACAACTTAATAAGGAGATATTATATAGATTTTAAAACACAATAGTCTCTCTTGCTTTAATTTGAATTTTTTTAACCGTCACTGTTTTTAATAAAAATACATTTGTATCGCATCGGTATCATTAACAAAAAGTAAATCATACAATACCTCGGATAATAAACAAGTCGAAAGCAACCGATCCGTGTAAACATGTTTTGCTTCGGACTTCTCGGGCAAATTTATTATTTCCATAACTTCTGCTTGAGTTGCGATGGGGAGTTAATTCAATCATTTTTCACCTTGAAACTTTCCTGTGATATTTCTTTTTTATGTTTTTGTTTATTTTTATGTATTGTGATTATACTTTTGTAAATAGCAAAAGATAACACCAGATTTTTGATATTTAAATATCCCATCATAACCTGGTAAAATTCAGATTATCAATATATTATGTAAGTCTCGATTCACTCTCTCTGATAGATTAAGTAAACAAACCAATAGAGCCTTAGTAATCGAAATTTATAACAAAATTTTATAGCTCAAAATATTTATTTAATACAACTTTGTAACTAACCCATTTTTCCTTCCCCTGTTTTTGTTATGAAAAATAGGATAGGGAAAAAGCTTTCGCAAAAATAAAATTATTATTGAAAACGAGGTAGTTCCTTTTTTAGGTAGAAGTCTTAGAAGATATCGAATTTCAATAAATTATCTCCTGCTAATTTAACAGTAAATCTGTAAAAGCAGAATTTTATGAAAGTGGCATCATGCCTGTATCACTCTGAAGGGATAGGCAGAGGAATATAATATACTTTCATGTTTCACGAATCACGTTTAGGTTCCACAATCTTATAATATAGTGGTAACATAAACCCCTACATCGCCTTATAGGGATCCTAATTCATTCCCTATTGGCAATGATCCCAATGTCATATAAAGGACGCTACTCAGGATTAAAAAAATTCAACAGAGGTCCACCCGGGGATCGATCCTAGGAGTTCGTACAGGAGCAGTCTCGCTTGTAACCACTCGACCTGAGAGAAAACCGTTATATAGAATTTCGTTACATTTACAACATAAATTTTAATAACATAATAATAAGAACCGGAACTGGCTAGTAATTACTCTCTTTCTCTGATCCGAAAATTGTTCAGATAATTTGTTAATTACTATTCATTCCCAAAACGCGTCTAAATCGGTGTTAACAGACAACTTAGGGTACTTGAGAACATAAAAACAAGAGATCTGAGTTAAAAGTATCCAAATCTAAGATTGTCAAAGCGATATTTTAACCGAATTATAAACTTGTAACATACTCATATTTTGTACCTAGAAGCATGTTCATATTTTTGGGTAGACAAATATTACTGACTCCTACGTTGGTCGAGTGGTTGCAACGCGCGACTCCTGATTGAGAGGTCGGATACTATTGGATCTTCTAATAGAAATGTCTATTCCACGTGAGACGTAAACGTAACTGGAGAAACGTGGGAGTGTACTACTTTTCTTTGCCAACCCCTTTTAGGATTACAGGCATGATGTTACATTATACAGATATTAATATTTCAATGCATTTCACATAAATGCTCTCTGCAAATAGACCAAAGTATTTATACAGCGCAAATACAAATTATATACATTTGGTCCAGGCAAATATTGAACCACTTATTGGAAGCATTCAACTAATTGGATTTAGATTCAGAACATCTATTTATAATTCATTTGAAAATATTAAAGGACATTGCATACTGGAAAATTAACCAGTTGAATAAAGTAAATATTGTTTGTTTTTCAATAATTAGCGTTTCTTAATATACAACATTTTTAAACTTTGTATTATAAAAAACGAAAACGTTAACCCACGTGGTTTTTGCGCATCATGGCCATTTACCTCGGCCATGGCCATTTACTTTGATAGGTATTGTAATTAATTATTCTAATTCTAGTTCAGTTCTAATTTTCTATGTAGTAGGTAACTCCAGGGGACTGCCGTCAAAGTATTTCCTATCTGTGACTTAAAAATCACAGAGATTTAGGTTTAAATATCACTCAGTATAATGCTGAGAGAAAATGTCCCAAAGTAACCTTCAAACTTTGCAGTACTCCGTAATGTTCTTAAAGAAGACATCCCGCGCACATGCCTAGCGTAACAGATAATGACCGTTATACTTCTTATTTTGAGAGGAGACCTTTTCCAGCAATGGAATAATAAAATAGTTCCTAGTAGTGATGATGGTACTACTCATGAGCGTTAAGTTGATCTCCAATTCGGGAATCTATCACTGGTCTTTTTTCCAATATGAACACCATTTTATAAGTGGGCACTGCCAATCGCAGGAATCAATAAATAAAACAGAATAGAACTGGAAAAGTACTAATATAAATACTATGAACATAATTAAATTGTTCCTGGTACAATCTAGCAGAAGTTCTAATTAGACTTTATGAATTAAGATAAGATTAATAATTAAGATTGCTAATATAATCTCGGTTTTAGATAAGTATTGTGGCCTACTAATATAATCGACTTTTAAGTTATGACACGCCCTTTAATTCGCCAACGATTTACTTCATAGATTTTGGGGGTCGACATAAAAGAGATGTCCTTTTGAATATTTCCGAACCTAAATGCTTCAGGTAGGGGAATGGAAGTGAGAAATTCGATATCTCAAGTACTTCCGGACATTCGGCTAAAAGAAATTCAATAAGTTTCTGAAGTTCTTAGGAAATATGAGACAGAAGACTCTGTTCCGTTCCAACCTTTAATCATTACACTTCTGGAACATGGGTCTCCTCTTACAATGAGAGGATTAGGGCTATAGTTAACCACGCTGGGAAAATGCTGGCTGGCAGACTTCACACGCCTTTAGGATTTTTTTTTATAAACTCTAAAGTTTCCTTACGATGTTTACCTCGCCGTTAACAATAGTTTTGCGTAGAAAAGTCTAGTCACAGTATGCGGGTGTCCTTATAATTTTATTTGCCTGTTCCATAACTATATTACGGTTCTCCCGTTTTCACCAAATCCCGCTGGCCGGTTTATTTTAATTAGTCCGCGCACAAATTACATTGTCGCTGGACAAGTGCCGCCCGTACGCGGTTGTAATATACCCTACAAAATAAAGTTATGGTATAACAATATGTAACTCTGTAATTAGTTGAGAACTCTCGTAATACAACTGTAAATAATATTATTTCAATAGTAACACGACAAAAACAGTCGTAGAATAATTTTATCCCAGATTGACCAGTTGAGGATATTTAATAAACAACGAGGAATATTAATGACAATTTACTATTGTAGAGACCGTGTCGAAAGTATGACAGTGAAAGCAGCACTGTTTCAATTATTACTCCCAGTGGATATAAAAGGCACGCATAAAGGTGGATATAGAAGGCACGCACAAGGGTGGACATAGAAGGCACGGATAAGGGTGGATATAGAAGGCACGCACAAGGGTGGACATAGAAGGCACGCATAAGGGTGGATATAGGAGGCACGCATAAGAGTGGATATAGGAGGCACGCACGTGTTTCTTCCACAATCATCAATCCCTTCATATACTTATGCCGGTTTCGGAGAAAACACATTATCAACAGTATAATTATGTGAATTGACATTTATTAACTTACAATATTAAATGAGATACTTGCAAGATGTAACACTGTTGTATAGAATAAATAAACATCAATATCGTCACATATTTACACAGAAAGAAACATTTTCAGCACTCTGTAAATCGCTTTGGAGCGATGTATTTATTCAACAAATTCTACCGATACCTACAGCAAGTAAAATTTTGTACCAACTTTACTTTTGTCGTTATGTACTCGTAGGTATACGGTTCTACGTTTCGTTATATTCGTAAGTATATATATTTTTAAACTGGAACACTGAATAACAAACTCTTTTTACCTCCGAATAAAGGTCAGTGTATCGAGATGATTGTTCCGGGGGTAAATTCAATTTGATTAAATTGATGCATAATTTTTGGATCACTCGATAGAAACTCAATTAGAACGCCTGTTGCTAAAAACTTAAAAGAAAGTTACGAGTATGGTACATGCTAGTTCATTCAAATAATTAAAGGTTTTAATTTGTTCTAGCTATGGTAGTACCTATCGATTATTATTAAATTAAAGGAAATCTTTTTAAAAAAGCTTATTATAACGTAAATGATTATTTAAATGATAAACATCCTTGGTGTGA
>DWMG01003761.1:0-11567 GCA_018244855.1 Elbella merops
CCGTTACTGAGAATGGGATAAAAGGCTATATGCTTTCATGTTGATTGCATTGGCGAGAGTACGAAGGCCCTTTTCATAGAGAATTTTCACCAATGTAACGACTGCACACGTGGGGTTGCCAGTTTATAAAAGCATTCGTAAAAATATAATTTTCTGATCCAGATTACTAGACCAGACGATGGGTAGGATTAATTTTTCAATTTATTTTCATTTGCAATTCATAAAATTACGTAGAAAAAATGTTAGGTAAGTCTATGAAGGTATCTCGATGAGAATTACTGTGGCTACATAAAGCGATAATATGAAAGTCGTTGCTTCAAAAATAGTGTAAAATGTTCCACTTAGATCCTTAAAAAGAAGAGTAGATGATAGAAATGGGCGGGTAGACCCTGGACACTACTATGTATTACGTCTTATTCATTTAAGTAGACCAGACGTATACAATAGACGAAGACGAATGAGTCTCTTTAACTTTAAAAGCGTCTTCTTACATCCTACACTTATAGGATGCAAACAAATGTATTTATAAATTAATCTACCAGAGCATTTACCTATGCATCTATGAGAAAATATTGGCTGATATTGAAGCAGCTGACGAAATGGTGCACAGGCACAAAAGGGATCCAGTAATGCAGATCTATGCTACTGCCCTTTTATTAACATTATCCGTTATAAGTTTCATCTCCCAAACACTGATGAGGCACACTCCTCTTGAGCTGCTGAACCTACGTATAGCCATTGAAGCCTTTGAATTATGTGAAGGGAAATATGACACACTAACATCCAAATCTACCTTACATCGTGTCGTCTTTTGTTTGTACATATTTAAATCGTGTCCAGTTTTTCGCATTTATGCCAACCAACCAAGTTTTAATCATATTCCGTTCGCTTACTTCATCCATATTTAATCATGAGGAACCTACGGCTGTATGTGAAATTTTAATAACCACTTTGATGTTGAGTTGCATCGAATAAGCCTGATATTTCAACGGCGATCCTTGAAAATTGCCAGCAATTAGATTAGGTTCTGGATAGGGAACCTGCTCTCGATGTAGTTCGAAAATAAGTTGGACCTAACTTCGTTGGAAATTTTGAGTGTTATAGTTGAGAATCACGGTATGTTAGTCAAATATATGAAATTAATATTCAGTGGCACAGAACACTATGGAGAAATCGTATAATTTGTGAGTTGGCGTTAAATTTAGAAAATCCCAATATCCAACGGGCACAACATAATTTCACAATCTTTATAAAATTATTACATCTAAAATAGCGGATTCCTTGATAATCTATATAGCATCGTGTAGCAGCATTCATGTAGCAAATTGAGGCGGAACAATTACCATACATGGGGCTTCCGAAGCCATATAACAGTGGTGTTAATTTGTAAGATTTAATCAGTCCACACTTACAAATGTATTTCTTTCAGGACACATTCAGAATTTTTATATACTAGTATAAAAATACACCACAATATGGGGCTATACAAAGTTTAAAGAATGCAAGGTCATAGTGACAGAATCTTTGAACATGCAATAAATAAATAAATAATTATTTATTACTGGACATTGAGGGTAAATAATGTTGCAGTACTTGCATGTTCAACCTTTATTGCATGGTTATTAAAAATGGTTGGTGCCATTACAACAATTTACTTGAAATTACATTAAAACATTTATAACCCGACTGTTTTGTTTACGACACCCAATGGAAAGCATAATTATTTGTTTTGAATTGATTCATAAAAGAGACTGTATTTGTAAAAGGTAAAATTCGAGTAGGTGCGAGGAATAAAGTCGAAAATAGAGATACAAGGGTCTTTAAACAAATTTCCCAAAATAATTTTCTAAGCTGAAAGCTTAGTAATTATGCATGTATATTACGTCAATATGAACATAATCAACACTTGAATCATTAATAATTATAATTAATACATATATTATTAATCAGTAAGAGATAACTTTAGCAAATAATTCAGGTTTTCGGAATGTATGAAAAACCACATTGGTAAATGTCATTGGTATGTATTATGAATGTAATAATCCGAAGAAACATATAATTATCAAGTTGCATTATTAGGACGCAGATAATTTTAAACGTGCACAATACTCGAGAATGGTGCCCGCTGGCTGAAAGCCAGAGGCTTACATGGGAATTCTTCAGACAATTACATTTCATGTCACATAAATAAATCGAAAGTTAAAATCTTAAGGCCATCATTGAGGCAGCTGGTCACGTACAGTAATTCAATGTGATTTTAGGTACCTACCGTCGCAATACTTATTTGGAATGATGTCTTCCAGTTCTAAGCTACATATTTAGATGATAACAGGACTATGTAATGTACCCATGAGCACAAAGAATATATTTATATTATTAATCGGTGTCTAATTAATTTTATCCTGAAACGTCATCCCCTTAAAATTGTGGCCTTTATACATATGAACATGATCCTGCTCCCAAATTTCAAATTGATAACTAAAAAAATGGCAAACGTAGCGTAGGAAACCCTCCGGCTAAGTGGAGTAACGATAAATGCAAAGTGGCTGGCAATGGTTGGACACGAAGCACTAAAGATCGAGCTCAGTGGCGTACTATAGGAGAGACCTATCTGGACGAAAAAGGTCTAATGATGACGATGATGATGATGAACAACAAAAAAAATAAATACTCTCTTTTGTTCCTGAATCCCTCTTTCAACAATTTTGCACGTAGAGAGTAGTTTAAAGCTAATTTGCAAACATACCTATTTGAACTTTGATAGGTTCATATACTCGTAACTATTATCGCATGGCTTGAGATGCATATCAGTATTTAATGTGTTCCGATGAGATGTTACTAAACGGATAAAATAAATGAAGCCAAGTTTTCTAGTATCTGAGTAGTTGAACCAAGAACAAACGAAGCACCGAACGAAGTATATTCATGGATGCCTATAATTTTAGGTACTTATGTATATACCTACTGGGTACTTAGGTACTATATAATACTGTATTAACTGCCTCTTTGGTTGAGTGGTTACAAACGCGACTGCTAATTGAAAGGTACTGACTTCAAAACTCTGGTCGGGTATTATTGGATTTAGACATAGATTTTACAGTAGGATTTTCTGGTAGTGGCTTGGAGTCTGGATCTGTGCCCGGTGTATAGCAACAGACTTCATTATGGGACGTAAACGTAATAGGAAGGTTCAACAAACTTCTGCTTACCTTTACGGGGGGTTATAGCGTTATGTTACCCTATTACTCTGCATTAATATTAAAACCATTGTTTCAGCGCTGAAATAAATTACGTGTACTTAGTTTATATTACGTATTTATATAACACAATAGCATTTGGCCCTGATTTTGCGTGAGGGTAAAGCGCAGGTATGACGAGATACACGACCATGCGCTCCTTGAAAAATCTTATTCATTCTTATAACGAAAAGTACTTCTACCTATTTCTGCCACTGAGCAACAAGCACTGTGTCGTTATCCTTTGAATTTATGAGGGTAGGCAGTAGGGTCCTTAAGATGCGAGGAATTTTGTTAGGTAATATTAGATAGAATTCAGACGACATCTGATGAAATTAGCATTTACCATCTGTGATATATATTTTCGTACAATATAAGATCCATAATTCATATAGGAATTAATTTTTGAAGAAAATCGAAATTTTTAATCAAAAAATGCAATACCTAGTTTTATTGATTCTAGAGTGTGCAAGTCGTACATTTTTTTATAGGCATTATAGGCAAGAACCTCGCAGTGAAGAAAGTGATGATGGTGACAGCACAAATCCAGACTTCGTGCTAATACTACACTAGACTAACGAGGCAGTTAAAATCCATAAAAGCCAAAGTGAAAAATCATGTTCTATTTAGAGAACTTTCCTTTTAGTGCATAGCATTTAGGCGTCAGTGCTTCAGTTAATTGAATTATGTACCCGTGAAGACGCTAATGTTTCATGATATAATAATACTCAGTAGTGAGATTACAATGCCGGGCATATTACTAATTGGTTCAAATGCCAGGAATTGTTCAATTAATCTCGTCAATTAGATGAAGTTGTATAATTATATTGTGTTTGACATTTATGTATGTCGGAAATAAAAACCTGCCATTAATTTATGGAGCGTTCTAATTATAATATCCCTTAACTATGGCAAAATTTAATCGCAGAAGCGACGCGAAACTCAAATTTCTGACCAAAATATAAAGAAAACTTTAAAGGAACATCCAGCTATCGCAGCAATATCCTTCGAACGAATGAATTGATTAAAATAAATTGGTCTATTATCAATGTTATGTTTTTAAAACAAGCTATAAGGCTCTTTGCATACAATCGATTGGCTAGATAATTTAGGATTTATTAAGTAAATAGACTTTTTTCGAAATTTGTCGACAATGTTATCTCTCGACCGAATTAATCGATTTCGATGTTATCGTTTTAAACTTAAAATCAACGTATCAGCAATTAGTCTTTTTTGTTTTCAAACACTGAGTTTACTAAACAATATTATGTCAGGAACCTTCACAACGTTGTCCCATAAAAGTCACTATTATTAACTATTTACTATATATTAACATCAACACTTATCTTTAACTATAAATATAAGGTGAACTAAGGTACTTTAATTAATAGGTGTCAAAATTTGATCTCGGTTCTTTGATATCATTAAAGTATGAAACACGAATAGCAAGTTTATGAGGTCACCGTAGCGTGTCAATGATCACTTAACATACAGCCCTACTGCTTGTCATATATACAACAGACTCTGCTATACTTATAAGACAAGGCTTTTACTTACATTTTGACCATCATCATCATCATCATCAGCCTATTCCCGTCCACAGCTGGACATAGGCCTCTCCAATGGCACGCCACTGAGCTCGATCTTCAGCTCTTCGCATCCAACCACTACCAGCCACTGCGTATATCGTCACTCCACCTAGCTGGAGGGCGTCCTATAATTGCTTAGAAATTGTTATTACGATGATTTATAAGGAGTTGTAGTAACTCATTACAGCTTTTACTTTTTTATTGACGCACCAACAGCATTCAACACAGTCTTATACCTAACCTAAATCATATACAACTGGGTAAACATGCCAACTACAGGTGCATTCGGGCTACTCCTGTACGACATGTTAATGAAACATTGAAAAGGATATTATTATGTACTATGGTATATTCCTATTATACAGCTTTGGATACGTTTTAAATATGATGCCAGATTTTGTGCGCTAATATGAAGATTACTACTCTTTAATAGATTTTTTTAGTAGAATATTTTTTATAGAATAGGGCGCAAACGAGCAAACGGGTCACCGGATGGTAAGTGACTGCCGTCGCCCATGGACACCTGCAACCCAGGGGTCAGCAAGTACGTTGCCGGCCTTTAAGTAGTTAGTAAGTACCATGACTTAGGGATAACTTTACACTCTTTAAGCTCTTCCGCATAATTGTTTTCTAATAGATGCTGTACTCTTTCTTTATATTTCTTAGCGAAGTTTTGATCCTTCTTTAGTTTCCTTTCTACTCCTCTCCATCTGGTCAATGCGTTGGCGTATGAGTCGGGCATTACGCTATTTTCATCCTTCCAGGGTAAGCCGACGTGCCACATGCCATCGACGAGGCAGGCAGTTTTTTCCAGAGTCCCATGCTCGCCGATCCTCTGTGTTTTCTCGAAGCTTTGAAGAAATTCCCATCGCGTCGATGGACAAGGGGCGACGTACTTGTTCATGTAAGTCATTTAAATTTGACGTATTAATGTCGTCGGTGATGAGTATAACGTGGAGTGATGATGGAGTGATGTTGTAGGTGACATCATCACTCTCCCATGCAGACACCACCCTAATGGTGTGCGAGTGGCGTACGGTTCGTTGGCGCGACCGGTCACCGTTTCAAGGGGTATCATTAAATGAAAATTGTCCTGGCCTATTAACATTTCCGGTTTTAACCGCCCTGTGCATAATTCATTTTTTATTCAAATTCAAATTCATTTATTCAAAATTGGTTCATAAGAACACTTTTTGTGCGTCAAAATGATGCTACCACCGCTTCGGAAGATTTTCACTATGGAGAAGAAGCGGCGAAAGAAACTCCATAGGTGTGCTTATGCATCTTTTAAAATGGGTACATAGTTACTTATATTAAGATATTACAACCTATGGATGGTAAATAATGTTGAAATAACAAATAAAGATACAAATGTAATTCAACTAAAATTGCATAAAAATACACAAATCCAAGGAAAATTAAAATCTGATTCAAATATACCTAACCTCTTTTATTTGTCGTTTAAAAATAAAACTCAACAAAATGATGTTCAAACCTAATAATTGCCACTGATATGAAATAAATAATAACAGAAGTACAGAGTAAACAAAAGAAGTATTTACCAAATCACTTATACACATATAAAATATAACCTTAACTCAATGCACGTTTAGCGATGAACGGCTGCGAACTTTTGGCGCGGCCGAAAGACTCTCCTATTTTCTGGCCGAAACCGAAACTAAGGCCGAAACTAGACTTCTTGGCCGAACCAGGCCGAAACCGTACTTTCGCTCGATCACTAATAATAATAGTTTTACTACTCGCCAATAGATATCAGGAAGAGTCATATTTTACAGTTTTATGTTTAATTTCAACAATTTTAATGAAATTTAGGGTGCAGAGGGTTTCGGGGCCGATACATCGAACTAGCTAGGTTTCATTTTTAGAACATGTCGTTTTATCCCTGTTTTCAAGCAATGAAAAACTGCTAAAACAACCTCAGAATACGAAGGTTAATTTCGCCACCACGTATAAGGTCGTTATATGTAGCTCAGGTAGGAAATCGGGCGGTCACGAAAACCAGAAAACCCCGGTTCGAGTCCAGATGCCTCAGTCCGATTATTTTTCTTTTTTTTTCCAAGTTCCTTCTTTTGTGAGAAAAACTATTATTAGGCGCCCTTTAACAACGTATCTAATTGGTACCTAAAAAAAATCATAAAATGCAGAGCTAAGCTCGGTCACCCAAATAGTAGTAAATTGAATTAACTATTGAATGTAGGTTGATATGATTGAATTATGTAACAGCTAAAGTCACGGACCGACTATTGATTTAAGCCAATTTAATCACTTATCAACTACACTAATCACTGATAGGGGTGTCTGAATTGTTCAAAACATGAGCGTATTTAATGAGAGTGATGAAAGTGGAAGAAGCAAGTCAAGTTTGAAAGGCTAGACATTTTACACTTGATACCCTCTGCCCCCCCATAAAGAACCTGGCGTGGTGGTATAACAATAGAACATGACAACGTAGAAACTATCCAGGGCACCTTCATAGCCATTAGATAAATACTATTTTTGGTCTGTAACCCATTAAACATAATTCCCACCCCATCGTATAAGTGTCCCCGCACCAAGGGGAGCCATAGACTTACGCTACGATGATTCAGTGGGGACTTATGATGATATCCGCGCGGATGTAGACTTTATAATAAATGAATTGCCATATTTGTATGCTTTGCATGTGTATAAGTCAAACCATGCACTATAACACTGGTCACGCCAGCCGTTTACGAAACATATGGTGACGTAACATCACGCCTGTAATCCTGTAGTCGTTAGAACGGAGCATAATATGTAGTAGAACTTTAAAAAGCACTTAGTCGTTGTTTTCATTTCCTACATTGATATTAACATCGCGTTTTGTAGTGAATAGTGCGCTTGTGTCATAGCAACAATTTACACCTCCTTGACTCTCTCGGTACCTTACCCAAGTACACTTTTAGGATCAAGAGTAGGTTTTGCTTAAACAAACGATATTCCAAAGGAAAGTAATTTATGATTAAATTAACCAAATCTCAAAATTGCACTTGGAAGGAAATCTTAATGCGAATATATTTTAATTATCAAATTGAAATAATGAAACAAAATAATCGAACATACCGAGTCCAGAAACACGCCATTGACACGAAGTGGACCGCACCTCAAACTCACCGCACCTCAACCTCCTCAGCAGACAAGTGACCAGAGCCTCGATTGCAACTAACTTATATAGGGCTCCTAATACTCGTACTACCCTCCGAAACTTCACAATGTCTGGTGGACGTACAGGGACGGTAGTACTTATACTACCCTCCCAAACTTTATAAATGTCGGGTGGACGTTGTTAACAAGACATTAAAAAAGGCACAAGTTGTAATAATTACTAAACGTATTTGTGGTTCCTATTCATTTTATGTCTTTGGACGACAAATTGAGCATCGCCAGAGTTAACAGATTCTGTAGTTTGTCTCATGTTTTAGGGTTCCCTGTATTAGTTTTGATGCACTGCATATTATTATTAGACGAATAGGATCTATACTATGAAAAAATAACGCATGTAGATATATAGGTATGGTGTGTTTTAATGCAATATAGCCCGTACGTCGGGTGTCCAGCTCATTATCTTTAACTAAGTAGTGTCTGCTTTCCATTATAACTCCGAATATTTGCAGACGAGTCCTCTACATCACACTTTCCCAATTTATTTTCACAGGTCCTTTACTACATTAATTAAGAAACCATACGATTTTTAGTCTTCTTCCGTTCCTTAATCTCAAATGCAGTAATAATTTAATCACATGATTTTTTTTTCTTACATTATACATATATCTATGTATATACATATTTATTCGACAAAGAGGACTGTCGATTAGACTACGAGTATTAGGCGTTTTTTTGGCAGGTTCCTATGAGGTTCGGTGAACTGACTAGATTTTTGAGTACTGCAAGAGAATTGAGCTCAAAAATTATATATATAGTACATACTAGCTGTGCCCGCGACTTTGTCCGCGTGGAATTTTTTATTTAAAAATCAATTATATATTGGTTGAAATGAAATACTGTTAAGAGCGATTATGTTCAAAACTAAGTGCTTGTGATAAATAACTTATTCATTTGGATAAGGATTAATATCATTTTTTAATATTAAAACACCTTCGCAAATAATGTATTATTTAAGAACTATTTTGTTAACCATAAAACTGGTTATAGTGGGTTAACGTTAAAAGCTAGACATATGCTGTCGCGGACTTTTATTTAGAACTTTTAGACGGTAAAATTTTGTAATACATGATTTTTGAGTAACTTTCACCGTTTACTTAGTGCACGCAAGGAAAGCTCTAAATTTTGCCGTTGTCGCAATATTTTTTATAGCTGCTCCTCTCCTATTCATCTTAGCGTGATGTTATATAGCCTATAGCCTTCCTCGATAAACGAGCTATCTAACACTGAAATAATTTTTCAAATCGGACCAATATTTCCTGGGATTAGCGCGTTCAAACAATCAAAAAACCAAACAATCAAACAAACTCTTCAGTTTTATATTATTAGCGCGTTCAAATAATCAAACAATCAAACAAACTCTTCAGCTTTATATTATTAGTATAGATAATATTTTTTTTATGACCCGATAGAATTCTTTAAATTGTATATATGTTCTTGAATCGTTGTGTAACTAACGTATTTCCCCACATACCGGTTTGTTAATGAACACAAATACTCATACAAGTTTGGGATTTTTAATTTTAAAATGCCCAATAGCTTCTAAGTTTGTGTTTTTTGTTAGGTGGGTTATTCCAAGGAAAGTCTACATCGCTACCCAATTGACGTCACGGTGACGGAGTCTTAGGGTGTGTTTCCAATCGGGCTGAAACACGGTAAATAGAACGTCAAAATGGTATAATTTCTCCGTCAAATTTATATGATTCAGCTCAGCGATGCGAGGATGCGTAGTGGAATCTATACTATATCTACTACTACTATATCGTAGTGGAATACGGCTAAGGTAAGCTATGTTGGAATACTTTTGTATTCAGCTGCTTGGCAAGTTTGATTATGGGAAAAAACCTCCTAAGAAAGTATGTAAGAAGTATGTAAAACCTCCTAAGAAAGTATGTAAGAAGTATGTAAAATCTCCTAAGAAAGTATGTAAGACGTATGTAAAACCTCCTAAGAAAGTATGTAAAACCTCCTAAGAAAGTAAGCTGCTCATTAGAGGAGGCATATGTCCAGTAATGGACTGAGACGGGCTGATGATAATGATAATCATATATCTATGTAAATAGTTTGTAATTATTAACTATGTAAATAAATGTTTAAAATAGTTATGTATGTACATTGTGCTTTATTTGTACATTTTGTATCCATTAACTCAAAAAGTAAACGTTATAGTACTACCTTTTCTACTGACTCATGTCTTTTTTCCCTGTGTACCTCTAACACAAACTGTCTATTGATCATTAGTCCAGTAGTTCCTTTGTGGACGCAGTTTCGCGCACATTTTTCACACGCCTTTATCGCAGGTGTCTCTCGCATAGGTACCACTCGTTTGCTTCGTATAAAGATTAAGTTATTAAACCACCAAAAACATAAATAGAGTCGTAGAACAAGTTCTCTCTAAATGACTGATAAGTCAAATAATATCTAACGTGTTGGTTAAAGTAAAAAAATATTTTCAAGTATGTACATATTTCAAGTACATATTTTCAATATGATTGCCACTAGAATGGTGATTAAGCGAGTTTTTATAGTTACAGTTCTTTATACTCTGTTGTGTTCAATAAATCCTGAAGTAGGGAGAAATCAAGTGAAATAAAAAAACTAAATAAAAAAATGTGTCATCGTAGACATTGTAAGTACGTTTAAATAAAAAAAAACAAGAATTTTATGAGAGTTACTAATGTTTGGGTACTATTATAAGCTCAAATACTTATAGGTGTTAGGTTTAGGGAAGCTGTAAATAAAAATATATGATCATGATAAATAAATATAGGTACATTTGAGCATCTTTGGATAAATTATGTTTTTTCATTGAACATTTGCAATTTACAGGGCCCACACCCGCACGTAGTCCACTTGCAGCGAGGCATCGTGTCCATCATTGACATTAAGATTCCAGGTTGGGAGCCAGTTCGATCGACCGTTCCAGAAATCTCTCATTGCCTGTCGTGAAAAAAGTCACTTAATTACAATGTTACCTTTGTTATACATTTTTCTCTAAGTATTGAAACTTGTTTTGGACGCGATACTTTTTAACTCCCACCGCTGGGCACGGGACATTCTTCGGAACCTACGGGAGATCTGAAACATTCTCTACCTCGCTGTACCAGAGCGAAAATACGAGTCAACTCGTATATCGGTTATTTTGAACTACTTTTAAGGTTTACGACGAGGTTTCACCAAGTTAAATATAATTTAAAACCGTCATTCTTTTGATCTTTTTAATGCCCCATTATTGTATTGAGATATATATATGGACTTGCAGTTCCAGTGTGGTCGAAAGAAATATAGGTTTCTGATTATCCCATCTTTGTGAAATTTTAACCATCCTAAAGCTCTCCAATAGGGTTTGATGACTATCACACCGATAACAACCAAGACAGAGGTCCCTTCGAGCATGAAAACGGTCCTGACATTTGCCAATAGGTTTCACCCATAAATAAGTAAAACTTTATTAATTTAATTGAATAATTCAATTAATTTGCCACTTAGCTATATTATTAGATACTAGTTCAAATGTAACTTACTGTGGGAGATCCATTCC
>DWMG01003762.1:0-11567 GCA_018244855.1 Elbella merops
CATAATAATAGTATGATTTCCGCTGGTGCACGGCAAAGGGGAGGTGAAATGAAGGTAATATCGATGAGATCTGCAATCACCCTCTTCTGTGAGATTGAGCCTTAGATTAAACCAAACAGAGGTTGATACGGCACAATGCTGCGAAAAGTGGCCTGCGTCGATTGTATAGAGAGAGAGATTTAACTTTGCGTGTGAAAAAATTGCACTGTTTTCTTTTATTACATCAACGATTCAAGACGGAAACATTCCAAAAAACCCATTTCCATTTTTAAACGACGAAGAAAATATTTGTGTCTGTTAAACCAATTACTTTAATCAATTTTTTGTCTCAGTACACTAATAAAATTGACAACTGACTGTTCTTGTGTGTAGAAAACAACTGCAGAACATTGAATGACAAACTAAATTTAAAATGCAAACATTGATGGGTATAAGTGTCACGAGAAACTAAGACTCACCTATCTTGACCAACTTGTGCGTTCGATGCTCTTCGACTACCTTGCTCTTTGCACTTTGCACTTTGACTTTGTGACCTGGCGTGATGATATAACAATAATAATAAACCAAATTACAAAACGCGTCTAGTGTTTCATTCGTACTACCATTCAAACGTATAAGTTTGTCCCTGTCAAACAATGACATGTTGGAACTATTCGAATTTCAATAGGCTATTATGTGAATGCGAATCCCGTATACATATATAAATTAGGTACCTAATATAGGTATGGAAGTATTTTTAACTAAAATTAAATATGACGAGTCTTTCGTTAAAATGAATAGCATGATGTGGATAAGTGCATACGCAAACTTGATGATATATAGAACCAAGAACTAAAAACTACGGTTTAGTTACCCAACACGTGCAGCTGGCGAAGAGACAAAAAAATTTTCTCGCTTGTAAAAACATATTAGTATTTAACCTTAGTATTTAGCTATCAAATGTATCAGTATTGGTATTTCAATATCAAACTCATCAGTATCGTGATTCATTATGGGACAAATGTTTTTATAATTTGTATATTAACAAATACATTTATCCCTTAAATACAGAGCAGTCGATTCTCTTTACAAAATTAATGAGTCGGTTTTCCTTTGCCTTTCTCATTTCGCAGACTAAGACGGATCGCCGTTTTTCTCGCGATGTTTTCCTTCGGTTTGTTTAGATTGTTAAATTGATAAACTAAGAAAAAAGACCGTCCAATTTACGTTTTTCAATTATTGGGAGATACAGCCGATCAAGTCTTCCATTTTTTTTCGTCTAGATGTTCGAAATTTAATTTTAAAAATTAAGAACTAGTCAAAAAATATCTAAGAAATAAATGTATCGAATGTGGTATAATTTCATCTATATTACGATTTTAATGTTGATATTTATATCAGTTTTCTGGATTAACATTGAAATAATTTTGAAAGTAACCAACCAGTACGGTGTACATAAAATATCAGTATGTAACGAAGGTATCTATGAATAATATTCAGTACACGTACCAAGTAAAGTCATTAAAAGCAAACCACTTTTCATTATAAACAAGAAACGTATACCCGACCACACAAATGTTGACAATGCACAGTCTCTTCCCATCGGAACCAATATTCAAAGTGTTTCGCCAACCTGTTTGTTGATGTAACGTTTACGCTCAGCGGAACTCCTGGTTTCCTGACGTAATTGAAGATCTTAGAGTATTGGAGATGTATGAGAAAATCACTATCTATTTTACTGACAGAATATCGAACATATACACGTGTGAATGGTCAATCAAGTTACAAATTGGCAACATAATAATTTACTCAACGCTCTATCTACTCGGCTTCCTTCAGACTTTTTTCTCTTTGTATTGACGATATGCCTGCTAAAAGTATGTCTAGGTAACAAAATCTTCGATTTGCTCCAGTCCGTCATCTTATACCACTACCCGTGAGAAAGGTTCCTTTAAGTGACTTGCGCTTATTGACGACAGAAAGTAATATGCCCAATAGTATTAAACATTCATCCCTTTCTTTTTGATATCATACTTATTTATTATCATATTGATTTATTGAGTCATTCCTGGTCATACGCTCACATACTAATATTCCATTCATACAATTATATTAACTCTGGTCACCCCCCAATATATTGATATTAGGGGGGTGAACAATAGAACAATTTAACTTTATTGGTCATTTACAAATTAAATGATATTTGGCTAAGTTGATACTTAAATAGATGTTTGATTTATTATGGACACAGAGGCGGGTATATTGAAAAATAAAAGTATATGCGTCTGTTCTATCTTGTCTATTTTCACATTTTCTTTATCAGATTCGTTGTAAGCTACAACTTTTTTGCAAATAAGAGAACAGTTTAGAATATTTATCCTGGCGTTATTCTTTGATACATTTCACCTTTACAAAGTTACTCTGTTATCTCCACAAATGGTTTAGGTGGTGAGCTGGTGGTGCAGTATTTATTGCCAGACATAATAGCGTGTCAACGCTGGACGGTTAATCCCCATTATGGGCCGCCCCGTCATAGGGGTGCGAACGCCTTTTGTGATCTGCGTTTTTGACAAATTTCGAAATTTCACATGCTCGGTTCGGAACCAACAAATCCTTTGGATCGATAGCGAATGATTATCAGTCAAGAAACCAGTTATATATCACAGAAGTAGTTTGATGAGATTGTTTTGAAATTATTAATGTGTAATAATATATTGTATTTTTTAAGTAAGTGATAATGATCTGCAGAGCTATGGAATCTACGTAATGAAAATTCCAATGTGGTACAATGTTCTAGGAAATTAACTATTTTTCCGTAAAGTAGCGCTTAAAGGGTTTAACAAACTAATTCATAAAATCGGTAACGCATCTGCCCAAATTGAATAAAACCTTACATTTCCATTTTATATTGTTGACCGATGTTAATATAATGTAGGGATAACGCCCTGCGACTGTCCTTGTACTATTCTTCTAATGTTTAACAACATAACTACAGAAAAACAGCACAAAAGTATCGAAAGGTACTATTATGCGATAGAAGCCTGTGACCTGCAGTTTCAAATTTAATATTCCATATTTAAGAATTTAATTTTAACATAAAGGACAATTTGCCTAAAGAGACTAAACCGCTGTAAATATAACCTGGATCATTTACAGCCATAGTCATTAACCCGGCTTCAGCAGAGTATACCGTAATGTTTATGTATTACACATGTTTCTATGCGTATTTGTTTTATGTGAGTTATGTTGATCTGTCGGATGTTAGCTGTACGGCGGCTTCCGACCAGTTGGACAGATGACAAGACGTGAAGAGACAAGACTGAAATAGATAGGACTTAAGAAGGTAGGCGAGGGGGGGGTAGGAAATCAGCGGAGGACCCAGTATTATGGTGCAACATGGGATACACATCCAGCAGTGAAACAACAGAAGCTGATGATGTTGTTGATGTCGGGTGCCGATTTTTATGATGACGGTCTTTCTAAATGCACTTTCTAAATGCAACGTTGAAATTGAAGGTACACATGTATAAAAGAAACAAATGAAAAATTATCGAATAGCTGTAACTGAATCGCAATAATAATTAATAATCTCCAGTTAGCATTATTATTCATAATCTATACATTTTGTAGAGAACTTTAAATAAAATTTGTATATACGTATCTATACAAAAAACGCTATAACATTTATTATGTTTTCACATTAACAACTTTAATAGCGAGTGCAGTACCGAAAGACGAATTGTTGAATTGATTGCAGCATCCGTTCCGCAGATCTCATTATGTCCTGTCAAAGCGAAGGAAGCTGGAAATAATTATACTGATACAATATTAATAACTGGATGAGGTGGGAGTTCTGTCTCTTACGAGACAAATGCTGTATTAATTGAGTGCTTCGCGTCGGCGGCTCGGACGCACAGATTAGTGTGACAGCAGTGGAAACAGATAATAATATTATGGTTTCTTTAAAACTTTTATTTTTTTCTATATTATTATACATTGGACTTTTATTTCTTTATATATTTTATATTATTGTTAGCGAAAGGAAAATTAGGGAGAAACGGCAATTTATACTAGTGATTGGTAATAACTGTCATGTGATGAAATACATTTAGGATAGGCAACGAATCGTATCTTTTCAGATTTACAAGTATAATATATGTATATGTAATTATATGACCACCATGCATTATTGTACGTGTATACTTATATATGCATGCATACATAATTTAATTTGGTATTTAATATTAAAGTGTAGACATATTGCAATTCGTAAATATCAATTGCCAAAATGTTAAAATACTATGGTGTACAGAAAGTATTAAACAGTATATTTATTTTGAATTCATGATACTGTATTCGAATGTTTTCCAAGTTTGCGTGGTAGATATTTTAAGCTGTAAGAGAGCTAGTTGAAATGCTTGAATACAATATTTCTCTACTAAAACAACAAAGTTACCCGAATTAAACTTTAGACTGCCGCGGCCGTCGCAGGCCGTCACAGCAGTGAGTGTTTAATGAGTTGGGAAATAGCTATTTACAACATTACATGTTCATAAATGTATATAGAGGAGTATTCTAATATACCAAATAAATTAAATAAAAACTTTAAAATAATAATAAAAACATAATCAGACATAAAAAACACTGATCTCTTTTAAAAAAATCCTTGAGATTTTAAACCGTAATAGATAATTGTATAATTAATATATATAAAGAAAATAGATCTATAGAATCGGGATATCTGATATAATGGGTATAATTTAAATTACAACAATAAATAAACAATACTCGTAATAATAAGTAGCGAAACTTACAATTTACTATTTGCACATCGCACTCCGTGAAATGATAACGTTGAATTTTTATCTGACTGTGATTTGTAGATCAGAAAACATTATCGTGTAGTTTTCTATATCTTTGATGCAGTCGATATTGCGATATGGTTTGTTATGCACGGTTCCGACAAACTAATGTATGTCTGTTACGTGATCTTGAATATTTTAACAGTTTTTCAAAGCTCACTATATTGTTTTCGCTTCGAATATTTTAGTTTTGAACCGGACGTTCGTACGAGATACTGAAGTTGCAAAAATGCATTTTTTTATGATGTTGTATCAAACAGTACATGTAAATAAAATTTATATATTATGCAATGGTATTAACTATATCATTCGAGTACATTACATAAGTATTGAACAATGTAACGACCAACAGTTCATACATTCGATCATTCATACTATCTATCATATATTCATTCATTTATAAATATATTCCTTTTATGAAAACCTAACGGGACCTTAGCAGTATTTCTTGACAGTGGACGAAGATCGTAATGACATACAATATATATTCTTTAGATATATAGATATCTAGTTGTACAGATGTATCTCTATATAGACTCTGTATTGTGTTTCTCTGTTAAATCATTACACTGTATGCGTGCGTCCAGCGTGCACGCGTGTGACATTTAATTTTGTTTCGCGATGATTGATGGACCACAGTACATTTTCATACCTTTGTGTACCACTTCATGGGTCTGTATTTCCATCCCTTTCGCACGCATTCATTTCTCGAACGACAGCACAGACAAGCTATAACTTGACTACATCAGCTAACTGTTAACTATTTAGATATTTATATTCTTGTTGCATTAATAAATCTACACCTACAATTTATAAAGGAACCATTTGATTCCTTTTACATTACTACGATAGGAATATCTATCGTATAAAAGGAGCAATTTGATTCAAAGCGTTGCAAGTTTTGACCTTATTTTTTTATTTAAGCATACACGTTAAAAGAGAGAAAGTAACAGGAAATACTACTCAATTCTAATCTAGATATCACATACAATGTACAACGCTCATCAACATTTCAAGTGTTCATACATTACGGATCGCACGCCTGAATGGCCTCAATGGTACACTTCAAGCTGGAGGTGCTAATGTGGAGTTCATTATGACGGCTGCGTAAATTACACCTGACGTGGCCGACTGTCGTGGGAACGGGGAGTCACGGGAGACGTATTAACATGCATCGATACAATGAAACTTGACAGGTGGTTGCTGGGTAGAATTTCGTACTTTCGAGTTTGACATGTAAACGTATATTCTTATATATGAATAATGTAAACTAGGCAACCTACCAGATATATATATGGGAGGTATTTTTAAACAATATTATTTTAATAAATACCAATCTGAATAAATCGGGTATCGATAACATAAACAAACGGAATTTCCCACACAAAATCAATTCCAACACACATATATATATGTATATAACGCACAAAATAAACACACACACACACAAAATATCACGTAACAGTTACTTCACAAAATAACACATGATCGATCTTGCATTAGGTAAATATGATGCGGGCTGGCTACACGTCTACAATCAATTGAAGTTAACATAAACGGAATCAATATTGATATAATAGTAGCAATTGAGTAACATACGGGTGTGTCCATCTTGTGCCCCATTACATGTGTCAGAAGTCATTCACGTGTCTTTAAATCGAACACTGCATGTCCGAATGTAACTGTTGTCCGTTTGAATTATTGTTATTAAATCACACCAAGTCATGTACGTTCGAACTGTTATTATTATTCAATCACACCAAGTCACGTACATTCGTATTATTATTATTATTGAATCACACCAAGTCACGTACAATCGAATTGTAATATTATTAAATCACACCAAGACCCTTGCGGTGCAGACTGAGTTCGGAGTACTAAATCTATCCTCACAGACCTGACGCGCTTCTTCTACTTATAATAAATAATAAAAACCACGCCTGAATCTCCTCAAGAGATAGGTGAAGGAGGATAGATATTATATTGTATTTAGTTACGCTTTACGCTGTAGTTAAAAAGCTGATTATTGGCATTATTTACAAGACAATGCTTGGCGAATATCGGATAAACATCTAAAATGATAGAAAAAAAAACAAAATAACTACAACTATTATATAAAAATGCATTCTAATAATAATTTATCATAAAATGTACTAACTAGATGAACTGACTAATTAGATGAACTTAATAATTTTATTAACTGATTAACTAATAGGTACTAGCGAACTTTTTCCAACGGTCTTTTTCAAGATCACTTTCAGAAGACTTCGGGCGGCAGCAACTATTTGTGTCTGCTACTTGCTCAATTTCTACTCTTTTTACTTAAAAAATCCTATTCTGAATATGACGATTAATTTAATGCCTAGTCTAATGTCTACATCTATAATTTGCCATTGTCTAATTACCACAGCACAAGTTATGGCTGGTTTCGAAACAGACGGCCGTGTGTCAGTTGTCCAGAAATACCTCATTATTAAATTCAATGTTTCTCGGAATGTCAACATCAAAGTAAATCCGTCAATGTACATTTCGACGAAGTGTGCAGTTACAATTCAGAGGCCGAAAACACATGCGTATAACCTTTACACTTTATTGACAAATAAACCGTTTTAGGAGAAGAAACAAATGTGTCAGCGCTTTAAGTATTAAAAAAGAACATCCGAGAGCATTCGGGAGATTAAATGAAAATCTGTAGCAGTAAATTTGTCGCCGTTTAAACAGATTAAAAGAGAATGTAGCGTGAGATTGAATGGCAAATTCATTTGAGTCATCCCCCCTCTCGATGTAATTTATTGCGACTTTGACGTTCTTCGTGTGAGGGATTCCTGGATGAAAAATAAAGGGGACGAGATTACAAGATATTGAGCCATAATTTGATAAGTTGCACAAAACGAGCGAATGAAAAGTTTACTAAAGAAATGTTTAGGCAGACTTGTGAACAGATTAACGCTGCGTGACTTTACTTTTAGTAGTCAGAAAAAGAAGTAAAGACAGATGGCCTGCTTATCCACAACCATGCGTGCTTTTAATAAAACTTCATTTAAATCTCTTATATCATTTTAAGCTTGCCTTCAAAAATGTTGACTAATAAATATTTGATCACGAAGCTAGTTTTGTGAATTAAATGGCCTACTTTTAGTATTGATTTAAGTCATTACATCTTACGTTATTTTCATTACTTTTAATAACTTGACCGTTTTTTGGCAAAGCAATGTTGCTTACGACCGAGTCCCGCTGATATATAAATTATTAATTTATAAAAAATATACTCTCTTATCTGTAGTGATGGAACATTAATCGCTTCCAAATAATTTCGACACGAAAGATATGCCATAAAGTGCAATAAAGTGTCATATAAATTCGAGTGTTAAAAATTATTTATCGCTTTTGTTCACTGTTACATTATTGCTACCGGCGATCGTTTTTGACTTTGTACGATGCAAAACTAAATTTACGCACATGCAATATTTGTCGCCGCAAACTGCTTCCGAAAGATCGTAAACATTCCACAATCGGATGGACTGGTGTTATCTTTGTGGAACATACTGTTTTCAACATTCACTGTGGTCCAAGTTGTATAATAACAGAGTATATTAGCTGCAAGATGGTTATTATTTTTAGAACGAAGAAATACAACACAGATACGCTTTTTGATGGACTTAGGAGGCTGAAGGAGATCTCGATTGACTTAACTCGATCAAATAAGTCAAATAATGGCTGGTTGAGGATTAATAGGTCTCCAAAACTGCCTTGAATAAAGTGATGAATATAGAATAAGTACATCAAATATGTACATATGTAAATATAGCGATATTTGGCTGTGATTAAAACCACCAAGAGTCAGAATAATTTCGAATATCGATATACTGGCGAACATTTGAATTCTAAGAAAACAATAAACATGTTGTAAAGGAAAATATATTTTTAAACTGACTATATTTACTATTTTCTTCCCAGATTACATAAACAGAAACTATAAAAGAACCTAAAGTGGTAACAAGCGAATTGACTGACTCGCTGAGTACGTCAACTTGATCCACATGTTCACATTTTGATTGTTTTAGCAATTGCTTAACATATTTGATACCTACGGCACTAAAGTTGGCTATTCATTGTCTCCTGTCGTTATAGTTAACTACATGTGAACTTCTTGAATAGTATTTGTAAAAAAACCTTGTGAACTATCCTGACATTTCTTCTATTTAGTGGATAACATTGTTTCACTGTTTGTTACTAGGTATATTTATCCGACTGTAAGGAGAAGGTTACGTTTTTCGCGCGTATCTTCTTCAAATTATGATCACATCCTCCTAATACGCTTTAATACTGTTATTCAAATCGTGCAATCAATTTAAATATAATATTTAACTTATATATTACTTCCATAGATAAGCGTCCACAAATTTTATTACTTATATATGACAACGCGTTATGGGGTAGGCAGACAAGTACAGAGTTCCAAATATTTCCATCAAAACCTGCTTCCGCGATTCTTTATTCCTCGTGAATTTTAAGTTTCTAGTACTTCATACAATATATATGTATTGTGACTATTATGCAATCTGGTAATTAGAATTTTGGTAATTCTGGTAATAAAAATAGAGTTTGGGAACAACAAGATCAATGACGTAAGTACATTAAGGAAATAACAAAGCGAAAGTTTACACAACGAGTCGTAAATCTTAATTGAAAACATCCGAATTAATTAAAATTCCCGCTGTTTTTTAATTGGGAGTTTATACAACGCTAATTAATTGAACTCACATACTTCTATGAAGTTACCCGTGAATTCTGTTTTAAGTCCGACGTCTTATACTTTTAATGGCAAACTATTTGACTTACAGAAGAAAACTATTTAAGCAATTGAAACGTAAAATAAGTCCGAGTTAATATTAAATGCAGTGAGGTAGTAACGCATTCATAATAATGTACTTCGAAAGAATATTTGTTATAGTCAAATAATAGAAACATTAATTTTTACGTAATGAAATACATATTATGTTAAAAATAAAGCCAACAAAATATGATTTCTCTATTTTATATCAAGCAAGAGACAAATGAGTGTTTTTTTCTCCACTACAGTGTAATAAAACTTTATAACATTGGGTCTTATCCCACCCCTAGGTGTGAGGCAGCGCGTGCCGCTTTCGCCATCAAAAATTCGAACAACGTGACAACCGAACCGTGTGCTGTATCGAATTCGCCGTTAACACCATCAATTTGCCGAGCCCATTACACCATAGCAGATGTCAACCGTAGCCGTATTAACGCAATCACGTCAGCGTGATGCATGGTGATGCAGGCGCGTGATGCAACAATGCTACTTTCGACCATTCAACAGCGGTGTCGACCATAGATTTTAAATGTATTAGAAATGGCTTGCATAGACTTTGTAAAGGTCGTTTCCTCAGAATCACCCATTACATAGATACATACCTCTTTATTTTTTACGCCATAATATGAAACGTGTTACAATGTGCACAAAGAATTTGTATGAATATACAAGTTCTAATTATTTTCTCATGATATGGAATCGAATATAGCCTACATTATTTTGTTTCTACGTAAAAGCTTCGTAAAACGTAAAAACACATTTAAAACTAAACCAGCTGATACAATTATTGTATCTAGATGTCAAAACGTTTCCACTCATTGTCAACACAACAATAAATATCGTAAGTTCAAATAACACATCTACGTGCCATTTCTAATAGATTGCAACTTTGTCCATTAATAAATGGCAAGGAAAGTTGCATTTGAACGCGTTAACCAAAGTATCTTAATACCGAGCGCCAGATGAGAAACACGTTCCGCCAACATTGTACGTCGTATCTAATAGAAAATAATAGAGAATGTAATTCGGAGCATTGTTGAAAGTGCGCGCGCGGCCATATTGTTCGGGACCTAATCTTTAGGGATACAAAAGATTTTGTTGGTATATTATAGTTCTTTGTGTTGTAGAGTAACAGCGCACACGTTTGATTAAAGTACTTTTCATTTTCTTGTTATTTTATTTTGTGATATTTGTAAACGAATATTGATGTAACAGTTGTAAATTTTATACTGGTGTAGCTTACTCACTGGTTTATATCCAGAACTAATGTGGTGACGTCGCGTATTAAAGTAACAAGGGGTCAAATAATGCCACGCTGGCTCCATGCAGCTCCCACGTAGAACATGGCAATAGCAGTTTTATATTCGCCATAAGACTCGGTAGAGCACTTTAAATATTACAGGTCGTTTAAAGTTTTTTGAGTTAGGTTTCTATAAATATAACCACAGGAAATGTTGCCTTCAAGGATATCTCCAATATTTACTGATAATGTTTCCTTTAAAGATTTTCCTAGCTGTTTTATTCTATAATATAGCAAGAAATATAATTATTGTAATTATGACCACGGCCTTATTTTTAATATATTGCTAGTATGCTGTTGTGTAGGGGCTGTTGTCATATTGGATAATAATTTTATTTTTTTTTCGAAGTCAAAGAAATTATTCTGGTTTAATTGAGAAAAAAAACAAATTTGGTATATTTGAGTACTCATGTATTTTCTGAAACTATTACTTATTATTGGATTTAAACAGTTAACCTAGCTGCTTAACTTAGGTACGGTAAGTTAAGAACATACTTAACTTAAGTAAGTTAAGATAACATATACATATAACCTACAAGTGCTTTGACCTATTTCTGAACACACATATTGTTTATAAATATATGTGTTGTTA
>DWMG01003763.1:0-11566 GCA_018244855.1 Elbella merops
TTTATATTATGGCAAACAATACCACCACAGATAATAAAACTTACTGACAAGTCTCTACTTGTCAGTAAGTTTTATTAGCTGAATAATTATTTTTATTACCTATTACCACGCCAGGTCTAACTATAATGTTATTATTATTAGTTAATTAACTATTATCTAGCTATTAATAGGGAGTTATTATTGAAATTTAAAAATAATATAACGGTAAAAGCCTTATGATTATGGCAGTAGCTTACCATATTGTGTTGTAGCAATGATCACAGATATTTTTGAGTACATATTTCGTAACATAAGATTATTATCTAACAAAGAACAAATTATGGGGCTATTAGTCATCTGTGGCCCCGTTCTTGCACAATTTTGTGGCCCGTAGCTAACTTTTTGCGCACAGAATTATGTAGTTCTTAAGTAGCTTTTTGTAGCAGTAATTGTATTAATAGCGCTGGTAACGACGTGATGAATCTATTGACTGACAAATTCAAGGAATAATTTAATGTGTGTCTTCATATAAACTATTCGTATTTTAGAACACACTCAATAGATCCATCTCTAATTTAAATCACACGTCGTTTCGGCCTTACCGAGTGACCTTTGCGATTTGAGTTCTTAGAATATTGCATCGTAGAAGGCCTACAACATTCGCATAACATGGTCTATTCAGGAAGACACTGTGTGGTCACCGTTTCCTGTCGGGTAGGTGCCGCGACGAGCCGTCGGCTCGTTGAGACGGTGCAGTGTCGTAATCGTCATTAGCGTGATATTTCGTGACCAACGCCATCTAAGTAACGAGACCGGAAAGATGCGTGAGGGGTCATAGTTTAGCCAATCGAGATATAATTTTAATAAGCTTATTTTTGACTGCCTCGTTGGTCGAGTGGTTGCAAATGCGACTGGCGATCGGGAGGACCTGGGTTCAAATACCGGGTACTATAAGATTTTTCTAATTTAGAATTTCTAGTGGTGATTCGGAATCTGGATCCGTGTCCGGTGTATGACAATAGGCTTACCACCTGTTCCAGAGGACATAAAAACGTAACTGGTGAAACCTGGGAGTGTACTAAACTCCTCCGCCTACCCCTTAGGGAATTACAGGCGTGAAGTTGCGTTTTATCTTTTGCATGGTAACTTGTAACTTGCACTTTAGTAAGGCACTTCTGGGTTTTATCTTCTTTATTTATTTCACTAATTACAAAAATACCTTGATTCTATAATAATAAGTGCCGTTCCTATTGGTTCAGGGATAATATGTAACAAATGTCTATAGCGTTTGTAGACGTCAGACCGCATAAGAATTGTGGGTGTTATTGTTATTGTTTGACATTGCCAAAGTCATTCTACGATGTTGCGTCCACCTAAGAAAGTCACTCTCACGTCTACGTCCTTTGTACGCTAAAAATTATCAATTCCGTCGCCAGTCGAGAAACATTTAGTATGTGTTGAAATATTTTAACTAGCTACTTTAAAATTACCCACTGGATAAAAAAACGTAATATCACGAAGAGGTAGGCAGAGAAACAGAGAAAAACCCCACGTTAAATATGAATTTAAACTGAATAAGTATAAATGTATTAAAATGCATATTGTCTCTTTATCACCAGGTACACAGCAAAGGCTTGAAGTTCGGTATCTACGAGGACTACGGGAACTTTACCTGCGCGGGCTACCCTGGAGTCGTCGGACATTTGGCTGAAGGTAAATTATTATAAATGCATAAAGTATTTCCATTATAATAAAATAAATAAATAACGTTCCGAATTTACAGAATATTAAGCAAATGGCATGGGCAGCATACACCAATATCGTCATCGCCAGAACAGTGTTGTTTCAGTACATTAATTTTTTTCGACCTCGTTATAGTTATCCTGTAGGAACACCGGTATAAGTACATATACTCAGAATGAAAGGCCAAGGGCAAGTCGATTGATTTTACAGGCCTTAAAGTTTTACTCTTAACACAAGGCGTGCAAGTTTCTTGACGATGTTTTACTTCACCGTTATAACAATTGATATTTAAAGTTATTCATATGTCTGCATCAAAATAAAATCCAAAACTTAGTACGCCTTGGCATAACGATATTTGTGACATAAACGGAGCTTCAACCAAAATCCTTTTTTGTTACATTGCACATAATATGTTACGTATTTAAATTACCAATCGATAGTACAGAGAGGATACTTGCAATGTTTAGAAAAGAGTTCAAGTATCTACTCGTGTATGCTGCGCGCTAGATACGGTGCAGTATGACCTGACGTTTGTGATTACAATCGAACGTATTGCATTCTAATGATGATATATAGAAAGTATGTACGAATACATACATATAAATCATCTATATCTCTCCCTAGGGTAGGCTGCGAAGTTGATTAATCCCACTGTTTGGCAGTTATATTCCATGGAATAAAGGGTGAGTCGATTGCCATACATCGGGCACAAATGTAGGAATAAAAATTGTTCTAATTTATATACTTATTAAAGAAGTAATTGAATTCATTCTACCTGATACCTACCTGGCCTACACCACTAGACAGTGGTGTAGTACCAGTCTCCCACCAGGTGTAGAGTTCGAAGTTCGATTTCAGGCGCGTACCTCTAACTTTAAGCCTTTGTGCGTTATAAGAATAAATATCTGTCTTATTAACAATGAAGAAAAACAGCGTCAGATAATACCTAGGTAGGTATATCTAAACTAGGAACAACAACAAAAACAAAAATGGTGATTATAATGACAATTATTATTCTTAAAAAGTAAATACGCAGACATCGTGAAATAAAATTTCAATAAACGTACATCGTTTGAAAGTTACTTACTCCGATATTATTTAAAGAGTTAAAGAGATTTAAGACCTTATGTTATAATTACTGTAACGGGCCCCGACTCGACGTACCAAAATGTCGTCACATTTGACCGTACAGGTTCTGTTTTTTTTTTGTATTTTAAATGTAACATTGCTTGCGTAAGGGCTAATTTATACCGAAGAAGCGCAACGAAACTCAAGGAAGTGGATTTCATAATGATCATGTAATTACTAGTATACATCCCCACCACTCCTAAGTGCGTTGTGATAGCCTCTTTATGTGACGAGACGATACGTACATACATAACATATTAAGTACCTACCTAAGCCTGTATGATACTTACCATCAAGAATGAAACTGGGAGTACTCAATACTGTGGATAAAATTTGATTTTAATAAGAATATAATTATTCGAAACCAGTGTGCATGTATGAAAAGATGAATCTAAAACTATCACATCAGGTTAGTAAGAATAGAGTCTTATGGCACTCGGTGCGCTCTGCTTACCCAGTGGGACCTGGCATGATGATACAATAATAATAAAAATATTTTTTGTTTAGTATTAATTGGTGATGGGACTGCTGGAGTAGGTAGGACCATGTGTAGCATTAGTCTAGTGAATACTTATCAATATGGATGCATTTAGTTTTAGGTAGTCGGTCCCAGAAACGTTGATTATCAAGCACTAGAATAACAAAACAACTAGAAGAACAACAGCTAAAACAATTCATTTTTTCACGCAAAACAATTCGTGACTGACCAGTAAATTAACACTTTAAAATCCATAATATATCTAACCCACAAAATAGTTTCCAGACGGCAGTATGATCTTCTATTAGGAGTTACTGGAAGCTAGGCATTAGCAATTTGTTTCGCCGATCGGCGAAACAAATAAGGTTTAACGAAGAATGGCGTACATGACCACTTTCTTCGTAGTTCTCGTCACGTTACTTCCATGCTCATTGCTATGAAAAAGATAATTAGCTCAATTATTACTTGCTCGGTACATAGCATTTTGTAGAACCGCAAGGAAATTCCGTGTATACCAATGCACGAAGATTTCAAGCTATTCAGGGAAATATAAGCCGTTTTATTGAGGCTGGCAAGCATTCAGGTTCACTTAGTCGTCTGCCACACGCAAGAGTTTTAGTTTAGCTAGTTCTTTCGCGTTTTTAAGTGCATATTTCTAATATTAGAAAAATGAGACTGGGCATGCTTCATTGACTCGGATATGCAGAAATAATTGCATATAAACACGTGACATATCAGATACCTACAATATATATACACCGAATATTGATGATACAGGTGACGTAGAGTACGACTAATCTCACCTATATTAATTTTTTTTTTAATTTAATTTAAAACGTGTTCGTTTATGAAGAGAGTGATGAGTGTTTTAGATAATGAGCACGTCAAGTCCATAAGAATAGAGATTCGGCACTCGGTGCTTTCTGCTTACCCTGTTAAAAACCTATCGAGGTGATGTAATATATACAATGACTGTATAATATTATAAACTGATCCAAGGTGAGCAGTTCTCTGTGCGCCCGAATAAATATAATGCATTATTAGGGTGCGGGTCCACCTGTGCTCGTTCTGTGGCGAGGGACTGGCCGATACGGTAATGATTTATTTATACATCTTATATTTACTGTGCATGCGCCTTGGCACGGTTTGCAAAACTTATTACATATAATGTAGCTAAGATAAAAACAAGAACAAAATTTAAATTATTATCTCACCCAAAACTTATTTCAGCAGCAACACTGTAATACTATAAGGGAATATGTCCGAAGATATCTACACTCGTTCACTATTCCAATCATTTCCTAATCATGTTGTATGCAGATGCCGCGACCTTCGCGTCATGGGGCGTGGATTACGTGAAACTGGACGGATGCTACGCTCTTCCGGCTGACATGGACCAAGGGTATCCCGACTTTGGCAGGCAGCTCAACTTGACAGGCAAGCAGATGGTATATTCCTGCAGTTGGCCCGTCTACCAGATCTATGCCGGCATGCAGGTATGTTGAAGATGTTGAATGTTTGTTTATATAGTACATGAACTGGTTTTGGTTGGGGAATTGGTAAGTGTACTTAGTCCAAAGAATCTGGCATCAGATGATCAGAGTTTGGTTCATAAATAGAGTAATTCCACATTTCATGTACATCAGCTAGTTAATGATAAAGTCTAAACACTATGCAATTATTTAAAACAATATTATGTCAGCGTGCGATTCCATTGCATGTGATGAAACATACTTCTTTCCGTGTGCAAACATTGCGTTGACTTATGATTTCGTTTTCATTCTTAATTCGTACGAGATAATATGGCCAACGGTAATTTGTTCTAAATTTTGTTTGCGTACACTTAGACACAATTACGTGGCGCATGAAAGGTGTTAAATAATATTTATGAAACGGTTACGTTACACACACAAGCGGAGTGTAGGTAACATGAAAGTGAATAACTGACTGATACACGCCCGTAACGGCTACTATAAACATAACTAGCGCACTGACTATGTTTATTCGAGTGTGCAATTAAAATATATAGCCTTCTGTGCAACATAGTATACAAGAATAGTACAGGATGTTGTTTTGCGGGGTATTCATATTATCATGTATTTATATCTATTAATTCATCACGCTCTTAAACCTAGAATGTGTTAACACGTGCATTTTTAGGGCATAGTTTTTTAGTGACTACGGAAATTCAAAGGATATACCTATATATCTTATTTTTAGTGATCATACAATATTAAAAATACTTGTATAATGGCCAATAATAAGGCGGTTATTGTAACATGAGTAGACTTATGTCCCGAATTACAGTTGTACCTTTCCATGTCCAAGGGCTTCCAAGGGGTGTTTTTGTGCGTATCTAGGAACTTTGCCTTACGAGCTGGTGTCTTTTGTTGCATGTATCAACCATCCATTTAACCAACCAAATACGTTCAGCCAACCGTCACTACCATTTATCATTTTCTCAATTCCAGCCAAACTTTTCATCGATTATCGAGCATTGCAACTTGTGGCGCAATTTCGACGACATACAAGACTCGTGGGCCTCCGTCGAGTCTATCATAGACTATTACGGAAACCACCAGGACGTGATTGTGCCCAACGCTGGACCCGGCCACTGGAACGACCCAGACATGGTCAGTTAAACATTTTTGCTATATCTAATAGATGATTAGGTATGTATTATTTCATCAAGAATGAAATCGAAACAACTTTTTTAAATAACTCTTATATACCCAGCCGGCAATATAATTACACATTTTTATGATATTCTAATGTGCTGACGATAAAAAATATATTATATGCAATCATCTATTTTTACAGCTGATTATAGGCAACTTTGGACTGTCATACGAGCAGAGTAAGACACAGTTCGCGATCTGGGCGATATTAGCCGCACCGTTGCTGATGAGCGTCGACCTGCGGACCATTAGACCGGAGTATAAGGCTATACTGCAAAATAGAAAGATCATAGAAGTGGACCAAGACCCGCTCGGCATTCAGGGCAGAAGGATTTACAAAGTGAGTAGCGCTTGAACAGTTAGAAGTTGTTAGCATGCCGTTACAAAAGTCACTGCTAACATACATTATAAATAGTTGCCATGAACAGATGTGACAAAATTGTTTTAAAGAGGGAAATTAAGAATTTGATGGAGTAGGAGTAATTTGATAGAGAGTGGATTAAGTAAGTATAATTAATGATATAAATATTTTGTAACATTACTAAGTACCTACTTGCTCATCGCATATGTAGAAAAAAGACTGTTCAAGATTACAGAGTTACTACAAATCAGTTAAATACAGTCAGTCAAATACAGTTATTTGGCTGAATTGTATTAAACTTAAAGTGGATATTAAAGTTAAAAAGTTCCATGGAGAATTCGAAATTCAAAATTCATAAAATTATCTGTAAGCTGCTTCATACTCATATGTTAATAACCGTTGTTATCATTGTCTCTTTAAAATACGTATAAAACCATTTCCAGCACCGCGGCATTGAGATCTGGTCAAGACCGATTCTGCCGATACAGGGCTCGTACTACTCGTACGCTGTGGCGTTTGTCAACCGTCGAACTGACGGTACACCCTCAGATGTCGCTGTCACCCTTCGCGAATTAGGACTAAACAACCCTGCTGGGTACAGGGTCGAGGTAAGCTACAGCAACATATATCTTCAACTGTAACTATATCAGCGAAAATAAGAAATTTATTGCATTATCGTTCCAGTATTCAGAAGATACATATTCAATGGTTTTTTATAATAGAATAGAATACAATTATTATTTATTGTACGCCAAAAAGATAGAAAAACAGAGATAATACAAGTTTGAATAGATGGAAAGTACACAAAAGACGGTCTTGTCACTAACAAGCGTTGGTTACCCGACAACCATTGGGTAGAAGATAATAATAAAAGTAACGGAGAATACGTTACACCTAAAAGTATAGAAATGTATGTGACATTTGAGATCATACAACAATTATAATTAGTAATGGTAGTTAAAAAAAGATTATGACTACTGGCCTTCCAAGATTTGTTAGTTATATACAATTTGTTATCTTTAGGATCTGTACGAGGATGTGGACTACGGCGTGCTGTCGCCGCAAACCAAGATCAAAGTTAAAGTGAACCCCTCAGGTAGAAAGTGTCGCACTCGTATTAGTATTGAAGGGCGCGGTATTGTATTATAATTTATTTAGCTTCTGAGAAAACATAATGCGTAGAAAAAACAAAACTATGAGCAATTTTATAAATGTAGTTCTTAGTGATAATGTTGTAATATTTTGGTGCCAGGATATAAATTAAATTACTGTAGTGCTTGTGGCTAAATAAATGTACTTACGCTTTATATATGTAGTTATTTTCATTGGGTAATTAATATGAAATAGACAGCTGTACTATCTTATTAGAAAAAATATTTATTATTAAATCCTTTACAGGTGTGGTAATACTCCGTGCTGACGCCCAACCTTCCTTTGCATACAACGCGATCCCAACTCGGACACCGTACGCTCCACTCAACGACGTTTTCAGATTGACGAAGAAATGAGCAGCGCCATCTATTAGCGAGTCAACCAGTTTGGATCTAAAAGTACAATACCTTTTGCGTTGCGTGATTAGTCCCGCTAGATGGCGCTATGATATATTTTTATGAATGTGATCGAAAGATTTGCGAGAATATTGTGTTGTGAATCAGTTGCTTAGTTAAAGAAAATTTTATTCTGTTTAAGATTCAATTGAATTTAATAAGTACTAGATTTTACTTTTCACAGAAATTTATTGTCCTAATTTTTAGTTCAGCGAATTGAAGTCTTAGTTTCTGTAATAACACAACATTGCTGTTCTAAAACAATTTGAAAGTTTTTGTTTAAAACCAACAGCGCCTAATACTCAATCTAGCGAGATTCTTAGAAATGATTACGTTTCAAATTAATTATATTTAATCATTGGTGGTTAATTTCCTATTACGATTACAAATGCGTCTACAGAGAGGGTAACTTATCGTCAGTAATTACCAGTGCCAAATATTTTAATAGAAAAGCATATTTTGGTTGTTCAGTAATTTTTGTCTTTGATTGTTTGTGTTTCAAGGAAACCAGTCAAGAGGGATCACCCTTTACAGAATACACTGCCAATCCGTATTGGATGGCTCAAATTATACTGTTTTTATATAGGCTTTTAATTAATCTCTTAGTAGGAAATATATTGTAGAGATAATGCGTATGTAGATACTTTTAAGTCAATTATGCAACTCTTATGTTGACGTATTTTTAATCGTAATTTGTTTAGGTGTAAAGGTTACCCACAGTTGTCTCAGCTTGCCCTTAGATTACGATTTATTTATGTTTCAATGTAATTAGTGTGATGTACTTATTGTATAGAGAAACGTGGAGAATTGTTTTTGCCATTATGACGTACCTAGGATAAGGATGTACATTGTAGTTGTCTCTAAATATAAGATTTTTGTAGAGAACACAATAAATAATTACATTTTTATATCACTTTTATTTTGATTTCACTTTTTATAACAAATTTAAAAGATAATGAATCCAAAAACAATTTTTGATTAATAAAGTTTGATAATGGAATGCGAAACAAATTGGTCAGTAACGTTTTTATTAAATAGATACATCATTTATATTTTTAAACAGTTTAATTATTTAAAGTGTATTATCTGATTCTTGTTGGATTCACACATTATCCTTACAATAGGAACATAAAGAACTAACAATAAATCTAAATCGCACATTAACAAACCTTATAACTTTAAATGTTGTACAATAAATGTATATTTTTATTACGTCACATGGGATGAAATAATGCTAATAATAAACAAATGGTGCGTACATAAATAGGTACAATTCTAAAACTGCTGTTTAATTATTAATATTTTTAAAAGTGAGATCACTGATAAAAGATTCTATTTTGCCAGTAAACTTGAAGCCCGATACCGTGGTACCTAAGTTTTCTTCCTCTATCACATTGATGCTTCTGAAACAAGATATGCGTAATATTTTATAAAATGAGCACGAATAATAATATAATATTAGTAACAATAAAATAATATTGACATACAATGCCACAATATACAATATAAGTTAGGCATAAGTTTAACGGATTAAAAAGGAAGAAAAATGACTTCAACATGACTTGTGGAAATATTCAAATTTCGAATTTCAAATTTAGGATCGTATATTTAGTTTTAAAACTCGCCGTACAACGCATAGATACGCGCTTTCGTAGTCGTTTATACGAAACTGCGAGTACATAATAAAATCGACAGTTTTCAAAGCGAAACCACAACCAGATATTTATATAAGTAGGTATTATATAGACCCACGTATTAAAGCCGTGTGTAATGTACCAACTGAGTAATATAATCCAACACGCTTCTACTAGTGGAACTTCGTATTTTGGCGATTAATTAAAAGCTTAACCCAATATAAACTCAAAAGAATTTTTGAAAGAAAATTTGTAGTTTATGTTCGTCTATTAGGCCTATTTAAATTTATTACATGGGTTAATAAAAAAAATACACAGCTCCATACCTCCTCTGTTTGATTTTCGTTTCCGCTTCAAAAATAGTTGCAGTTTCTTCTGATTCCTCACTGTCTTTTTTAATTTTTTCAGGCTTCACAAATATAAATTCTTCTCGATCTTCCCTTTCTTCCGACGAAAACTCCGATGCACTAACATTGTTTTTCACTTCAGTTATATTTTTATGAGGCTCAATATGAGGTTCTTTTGATTTTAAGACCTTTTCTGGTTTTTTAGTTTTATTGTTCACTCTAGATAGTACTTGCTTAAATGAAGGTAAAGTTTTTTCAACATTTACCGACTGATTTTTGCTAAGATCTTCACCACTGGAAGAGCTATAGGAAATTTCTTCAGAACTGTCGTCATTTGTAGGAGCTTCCATTATTTTATTAAACAAAATAGTTCCACTTATCCTTTCAGTTTCATTCCTGGTAAATCTTGTTACATTTACTGGCAGCTTCAACATTGTTAACGGTTTAACTGTATATTTTGTATGTTTCATGAGCGGTTTTCTCGTGGTAGCGGATTTCCAGTAATTTTTATTTACGGTTTTCATCACTCTCGGAATTATTTTTAACTTTAAAGGCCTTTTCAATTTTATTTTATCATCAGAGTCTGTATTATTTCGCACATCTTTCGTGTTCAAGGACGCGACACCACTCTGTGTGTGATTTGTACAGGTCTGCATTTCCTCTGATGATTTCGTACGTGTAACGTCGTCTTCAGTTTTCGCCATGACTTCAATATCATTCTCATGTTTACTGGTATTTACGAATGCTACAACTATAACAACGAATATCTGGAACAAATATCGAAAAAAATTATTAGTCTTTTTCGGTGTAACTTCTAAAAACGTAAAAATAATATGATTTATAAAACACAAGAACAATACTCACAATTTCTAATTTCATCTTGTTTACGATCCAATCTGCGTAATATTCCACACAAGTGACCACGAAGGACGATGATCAATTATAGGAGAAGCTTGTATGCACTTGGTTAAATATAGAAAGTTTGCCGTAAGCTAATATTATTGATGGTCATTAAGTAATTACTTCATTGATAAGACGTTGTCCTTTCGTAGTATATTTCAAGGAACAGACCATATGTGACTTCAAAGCGAAACCCTAAGTCTCATTATGTATATTAATCTTCATAACGACTTAGCGTTTACCGGAACTAGTTAAACTCCTAATTAGCTAAAGAACTGGAAATTGTTAATTATTGCAAAGGAGCAGATCCTTTTCGAATATGAATATAAAACAAAGCTTCATAAAAATAAGATTTGAATCTTTTTTACTTATTTTCACATTTCCGTCTAAGAAATATGTACTTATAATATGGTTTATAATTTTATATACCATTGTATGGCTCTTTCATGATTACTTACTATGAAATATTGAGAAAGCATAACAGAGGTTAAAGTATCACAGCGTCAAGTCCGCACAGCGTTCTGATAACGAAATATAAATAATTAGCGCTACAAATTACAAAGCAGGTCATTCATCTGCGACAATAACAACTAAAGTAAAATCACAATGCTGAACGAAACTTGATTTTACTTATATCCCCGAATACATTGACAAATTTAAAATTTACATCTATTAATTTTGACTGCCTCGTTGGCCGCGTGGTTGCAAGCGCGACTGCCGCTTGAGAGGTCCTGGGTTCAAATCCCGGGTGGGGTGCTATTAGATTTTTCT
>DWMG01003764.1:0-11563 GCA_018244855.1 Elbella merops
TTACTCGATGTTTAAAGGATTGCCTATCAGAGTTTTAGAATACAATGAACTTACTTGCACTAAAAACTATATCAAGCAACACAGCCCTATATTTCCTGAGGTAGAAGGCAGAGTTATGCTAATAGACGAAAACACGAAGGATTCATCCACTAATCACTTAACGCCACCTTTGTTTCTATCTATAATCTCACTTATTAGTTTAGGCATGTCTTAGGTGGTTCTATGTATATATAAAATCTAAATTTTCGAAATATTAAACAAGAGACTCAATCCTTTTTTTAAATCAGTATTAAGTTATTTATAATAGAATCACTTAGAAACTAACAATAAGTATATTTTATAAGTATAAATAAAATCGTTTTACATTTGAATGTTGTTTTATTTCGAGTTATATCTAAACTCCAATTTCAGTAACACACTTAAACGTTTTGCAACTAGTTAATTATTATTAGATTTAAAAAAAAAATCTTGCTTACAATGCGAACCTCCTATGTTTTGCATGTTCTTGAGACACAAAATCACGAAAAGACTGAACCTATTTTTACAAGACTTTCATGAGTAATAGAGAAAAGCCTGGTACTCAAGTTTTATGCTAGAATTAAGTTTGTAACCTTTCGGCAGTTCACAGTAGGTAGACTCTAAATCGTGGTTTTAACAATTGATTAATCTGTAACTGAACAGGCACACAGTGACACATGCAGCATATAACTAAACCGAACTTTTCAGGAGGTTATATTTTACAATCGAATAGAGGCAATCTATCACCTGAATACACAGTACGTACACAGCTCTTCTATGGTAATGGCACAAAAATTTGTGAATATTTTTTATTTTTCAAAGTAATATTATAAATAGCCAATTTGAAAGAATGTTTAAGTCACACAACACCCTCTACTAATTATCTGCCAGAACATATTTATAACATGCAGGTTCGTTTTTCGAATAAAAGGATTTTCGAATATAAGGTATTTTCGAAAATAAGGTTTTTTCGAATATAAGACAGAGAGCATCGAGTATTCAAACCTTTCTTACAAACCTGGTGTGCTTCTGCATTAACCATTAAATTTCACTAATAACCGTGTGTAAAAATTAAATAAAAAAATTAATCTTTTAAAAAATATTTCAATATCACATTTTTTTATTTAAATTTTACAATATCACATTTTAGAAGTCCTAATTTTGCTATATCATGATACATTTTGTTATGAGATTGATAGAAATGGAGACATCAGATCTCGTACCTGCTTGATTGCAAGGCTATATATTTAAAAAAAACTTTTGGAATAATAAATATTACAAGTTTAATAGGAAAAAACAAAATATAAATTTACCCAAAGTGAAACTCCACTGTAAACTGAAGATCGTAAGCCTCTAGATGGCTACTGCTGAACATATGCCTCCCCTAATCGACGCCATTCCTTTTGGTCCTGGGCCCTCCGATTCCATCAACTGCCTGCTGTCATGTAAAGAAATATAGATAGCCTGGTGTTTTAAATAACAGGATCTCACTCTTATTATCGGTACATCTGCACCTTTTTTCTCCCTTTATCTCTTTCTCTGCTCTTATTCTAATACAATCAAATATTATTAATTATGACGATGATAATAATACTGATATCACATTTATATTCCAGTAATTTTAGTAGTACTTTCTATGATTACATTATATGATACTATTTTCTTTTAATTACAGTCGCTTGGCAACCACGAACTCGACGAGGGTGTACTTGGACTCGTACCTTTTATTCAAAACCTGACAGCACCAGTAGTAGCGGCAAATTTGATTTTGGATGAGGTTCCAGAGTTACAAAAGGTTCAGAATTTATATGATTCCGTCATCTTGTCACAAAAAGGGAAGGAAATTGGAATTATAGGTTATTTGACACCAGAAACTAAATTTCTGGCTCCTAAAAATAAAATAGAATATGAAGATGAGATAACAGCTATAAGAAGAGAAGTGTTGAAGCTGAAAAATAAAGGAGTAAATATTATCATAGCACTGGGACATTCGGGGTATTTAAAAGATTTGGAAATAGCCAGAGAAGTTGAAGAACTTGATCTAGTTATTGGCGGCCATTCGAACACATTCCTTTTGAGCGGTGAGACAACAAATGAAATACCGGAAGTATCAAAAGGTCCGTACCCAACGATGGTGAGGCAAGCATCTGGAAGGTTAGTCCCAGTCGTGCAAGCATACGCATATACAAAGTACATGGGTAAACTGCATTTAATATTTGACGAAAAGGGTGAACTAATAAAATACGACGGCAATAATATATTACTCAGCCAGGATATACCAAATGATCCGGAAGTATTGAAAATAATTGATAAATATCGGAAAAACATCGATCTTATCAACAATGAAGTCGTTGGGAGTTCCCTAGTGTTTTTGGATGGAGAACAATGCCGTTTGCGAGAATGTAATTTAGGTGATTTGATAAGCGACGCGATAGTATCCTACACAGAACAATATTTCTCAAATGAAAATAATGATGCAAGTATTGCAATCGTTCAAGGCGGTAGAATAAGAACTTCTTTAAATAGGCCACATAAACCATTTGAATTGACAAGAGGAGATTTGATAACAGTCCTACCATTTACAGATTTATTGTCTGTATTGACTATGAACGGATCAATATTAATGCAGGCACTGGAACATTCGGTGGGTTCGTGGCGAACAATTGACGCGCCAGGTCAATTTCTGCAATTTTCCGGTATGAAAGTAATTTACGACCTTGCAAGAAATCCAGGATCGAGAGTAATACAGGCTCTAGCAATGTGTTCTAACTGTACAGAACTAACAGAAATTAGAAAAGAATATGAGTATAACGTGATAATGCCGGATTTCCTCGCTAATTATGGTGACGGGTATACTATGTTTCTCAGTTTACCCAAGGAAGTTCTACCGTACACTGAAATTACAACTATTATACACTACCTATCTAAACACAGCCCTGTGAAACCTATAGAAGATAATCGCATAGTAATTCTAAACGAAGACAAAATTGACATTATACCGGATTCAATAAAAAAGAGCATAGATACTGATGGAAATCAGTTAATACCGTCAAGCAGTATATGCACTCAATTGAATGTAAAATTATTGTATCTAATATTAAGTTTATCGTTTTTACTACTTTGAAACTATAATAGTGGTTAGCTAATTGTTACATACCACAATTAGTTTATTATGACCATGTTTGTTTCGTAAGTATTCCATGACAATTTTTGACAAGGGATTTTGTTACAATAAAAGGAATACACTGTTTCATATGATTTATTTTGTTTAGATACACAAAATTCTAATTCTAGGAAGTAACAAAATATGAAAGATTACTTGAGTATGACACCATTAGGCCTCTAGTATGGCTGAGATTTAATCTCCATATTATCCAGTATAAAATTTCCAAAAAAAACAATCAACAAACATTTTAAAAATTAAGGTAACACTGAGTGTTCTCAACAAGATTGACCGACAGCTAAATTATTTCTACACATAGGTTTCATCAACCTCCGAGGTAGGATGCTGTATATGTTTGTATATAGTGCTAGGATACACGATTTATTAATTTACGAATGAATCATTATTAAACTGAGCATTGAAAAATGCTCCGATTGAAGTGAAAGGAGTAAGTGGTGATATATATGCTGGTGTTTTCTATTATATGTTTACATTAATATACACAATTATTTGAAAGGTGGGCAATGTTGTATGTAATTCTGTATGAAGATACCACACCATCACACACCTTTCTTGCAGATTGTTACAAACTTCGTTTTAACTTAATTTGATAACAATACGTTTGTGCAAAATAAAATTTGATATAATTATTTGATATATTGTCTGCTTATTATAATTTTGTAAATCAATGAAATGACATGCATATATTTATAATGAAATACAATTCTGAATCAAAAACAAAAATGAATAAAAACAGGCAACACTTATATTACTAATAATATCCATTGGTTTATACAAAAAAATATTAGAAATTATGATAAAAATCAAATAATTATTTTCTATAAACTTTCCAATGCTTAATGGCCATTATTATGTAGCTAACTTCACATAGGCTTGCTCAACAGTTCATATATTTCCATAGAAGATTACCTCAAGTAGACAAACAGATAAAAAGAGATTGTGACTAAATTTTGACATTTTTCTAATATCCTGTTACAGCATCTTAGTCCTTTTTTAAGTTGTCTATTTAATAATCAAAAAACATTTACTGGCCCACATTCCAATCACACAAACACATTCTTAATAAGATCAGAAATCAATAATTTATGCAATGAATAATCTTCTTTGAAATCTAACAATGTAATAATAGTTATAGAAGCAATTAGAACACAATTTCGCTGATAGATGGCACTAATATCTGTTACATATAAAAGACATTCAATAATTTCTACCAAATGAGTCGTGCAACAACAAAGGTGGCAAAATAAAATTTTGCACAAAAGTTAAGTTGTAACGTTAATTTGTTAATCTGTGAACATAGTTTCTGTAGATCAATGAATTTGGTGAAAAATACAGTGACACCCCACAAAAAAATCAATCTTAAATATAAAGTTGCATCAAACCCAGAAATATCCCACACCCATAGTCATTGATGTAAACAGTTGGAAAATGCTTAAAATATTATTAATATATGCTATAAAATACATCTTTACACACTTCACATAATAAATTAACATTTCGTTTTTTACAAGATCTAACATTGAGGATATTGCCATCTTTGATGCTACACAACTCAAATAGACCAATCCTATCCTAGTAACTCTTCCTGTTCTGTATTCCACTTAATTAATTCAGTGCAGCCATATGGAACTACACCTTGGAATATTGTCAAGCACTGCTTCAATGCTTCCTGACAATCAGAAAGCTCCATACAAGGAGCATAGGGCTCTAAATCTTGACAAAGACTACATAACCTTAAATATACCTTTATAGCTGTATCCTTGTTTCCCTTTTGTAAGCTTTCAATAGCATTTGCACTCAATACTTTATTCTTCAGTCTTGTTACTGAGATTGGCAGTTTCTTTGAACGGCTCATAGACAAATACATTGGCCAATCATTAACACAAGCTTCACATTGGCAGCGAAATTTGTATTGAAACATAAGAGAGGATTGACGAGAACCGCGATCTTGTAAAGCATGATGAGCTCTGAAAATAATCAACATACAAAAGAATTATACAACTACATAAATATACAAAAATTGAAAATATACATTATACAAGAGGCATGTAATTGTATGGGATAAATGGAGTGAATACATTCAGTTAAATGGAATGAACTGCTAAGAGCAACTAAGGAATCACTTGTATTTTTGTTAAATATCATATCAAAGTTTTTTTGAATGAAGACTTGCAAATAACCAAGCAACAATAGATTGCTCTCCCTCCAAGGTCATCTATGATCGAACTCAAAAAGGGCTGCAGAAACAGACATTTAGTGTCAATTAAATTAGGTCAAACATTGACTAGTTTCTTCTATCATATTAAAAAGCAATGCTGAAACCATACTCAGATTTGTACACAAACTTGTGATTCACAAACATATGGCATATTATCATATCTACTTGATTTGATCTATCTTTGCTGTAGGATATTATGTATAACAAATATTGTAAAATTTACACATGAATTTTAGTTCTTTAAAAATCTGTATGGTATTGTCTATTAAGGTTTGACTTTACTATCACAGTTCAGTTCAATAACTTTATTAAATGCCACAATAAATTATAAAAAATTGTAACTTACCCATAGTTATCAAATACTTGCATGCCTTTTTTAATAGGTCTCAAAGCAAACAGCTTCATTCTTCCTGTTCCCAACTCACTGAACCTCACAACATTGGGAGCACAGGAATGATTAAGTAGGCTGTGGAAAGCATAAGGTGCACTAGCAATACTAACGTCCTCTACAAAATTACCATCGCTAGTCTGTATGTTAGAACTAATTCCATGCATGTTTATCGGACTTGTCATGATATGTAGCAACAATGTTCCGGCTACAGTTCTTCTAAGTTTCTCCAAGTCATCCCCGGCATCACCTTTTAAAAAACCTGTGTTATCTGAAAGAAGCTTCAAAAAAACTACTGCAGTTACTGCCTTTTGGAATATATCAGATACGGATCTTCTCTCCAAATTTGATTCTAATGTGTGAATAGATGCATAATATTTAGAGTCATAAACCCATTCATCATTTATTTTAACATGGCCATGTAGCTCTGTATTAACATTAGCTTCAGCTTCCTCAATAGTTTGATATAAGCTGATCCAGCTGGGATGATCATTGCGCGCTTTTATAACAGTTCTAAGTGCCAGTAACTCTAACTTTGTAAAATCCATATGCACAAGAGTGGCCATTAAAGGGCATTCTGTTGCATGATAATCATTCCATGCATCCTGCTTACACTGTTCATTACAATAAAAAGCGAAACAGCAAGTGTCACAAGGTATTAAATTGAGATTTCTGCTTAGGCAATAACTACAACAGAATAATATTTGTGATTTCAATACCAGAATAAAGTATGGATCCTCTTCAACCAATACTTCTCCCACTTGTATATCATCTGCAGCAACAACATGTCTTCCCATTTCTTTGCTCAACACTACCTTGAGCTTTGTGCTTGCACTTCTATATCTAGGATCTCTCATACCTTTTAATGCTAATATCTCTGATAATTCAGAATTTATAGATTCCTTCAAAGAACTGTTTTGTGCAAGTATAAATTTATTGCACTGTTCCTGACGTTTTAATAATTTTTCTTCTATCTTTTTTGGATAATCCATTGACAGCACATTTTGAATATCTTTTAGACATTCCTTATATTTTTTCATTTCAATCAAAACAGCAGATCTGTTTCCTATTGCTAAGCAGTAGCTGTCAGTTTTCAAAGGTGCATGGAGTAATGACAAATTGTAATATTGCCAGGCCTCATGTATCTGGTTCCTCTGATAATGCTTGTTGCCTTGGTTACGGTAATGTGTACACAAATGCTCACTTTTCTGAATCTGTACTAAGCTTGGAAATGCATTGAGGCTTTCAAAAATCTCGTAAATATATAAGACCCTGTCATCATTGCCTTTCAGTGAGAGAAGTTTTTGTGAAATATCCTTGATTTTACCTTGTGCAGTTAATTTAGCAATAACACCTTCATAGCAGTGATCGATAATCATTTCGATCTTATGTAATTGGTGATTTCCAGGTAATTGTTATAAACTTCAGTATGTCCCACTTCGCGACTCCCTTTATTGTCGTTAACTTGGGCTGTGAAATGGTGTATGTTATTGATCAGAGATTAAAATCGCAAAACATACCACAGGATAAGTCAGAGAGAGGTATGTATATTTAGAATTAAATTCTCCTCAATATTCTTCAGGAAGACGCATTTTGCTTTAACATTTTTTTGCCATTAATATTTTAAATAAATGGAATTTTCGTTATAAAATACAGCATGTACAACAACTGATAAGAATTGTATAAATTCAACACTGGATAAAATTCAAATGTAGATAATAATATTTTGAAAATTACAGTGCTCACAGATATAGTTACAGTGTTACTTCATCCCAAACTACTAGAAGAGTTATTCATACCTCAGCCAGTTGCTACCCACTCGGTGATCAAGCAACTTCTTCAGGACATTTCTACCACATCCATAATGAGACTTGATGAATACTCCATGAGAAAATTGTGGGATTTAATTACTATGATTTTCAAGTGGCAGCTATCTGTAACAACGAACCAGAACATTTTTGACATCAGCCGGCGACATTTAAAAAGTGTAGCGAAATTGTTGCCAGATCAATTTTCGAAATGTATTATCGAACAAGCAATGAAAAAATTTGAATCACTTCGTGTGCGATTTACGGATGACGATTACAAATCTATATGCAATACACTAATTCTTTGGTTTTCGGAATACCATACGAAAATTTCAGTTCTACTCAGATTAGGTCTTCAAAAAAAAGACGGTACCTTTAGCTTATCATCTGCATTGAATTCAAAAATATTAAAAAATGTGGGGGAAAACATATATCGGTATGATAACAAAAAAAATATAGTTGAAGAATATGAAAGCCGCTGCGCTGATACAAATGAAATAAATTGTCTTCTATCTTCCATTGAAAAAACTTCTACAAACACTGAAATTATTAAATTACAACTTCCATTTAATATTGATCAAAAAACCGCTTCCCAAAAACATATTACATTAAACAAAAAACCTACACAGTTTCAAAATATTAACACGAACGTTAAAAATACGTATATAACATATCCTGTCGATTTAACATACCCTGTCAATATACCAAAATCAACACAGGAAGATTTATTGGAATTATTAGATAACACCTCCTTGTAAAATGATATCCAGTTTTCACAGCAAACCAGCCAAACAAGATTTATTTATATAACAGGCTTCCGAATTGTATGAGATTTACTTAGTAGCTAGTATATTCATTAATTGTATAACATTAATAAATCCTACAATAAAATAAAAATGAGCCGTTTCATTTTATTCCTTACTTTGGAGTTTACAATGGTGCCATTTCTATTTATAGCCAACTAATAAGGCATAAGACTGTATCAAAGATGTACCGTATGTACCTATATCGCGTTAGCGGTGAACTTGTCGGTCTGCAGAATACCCCTCCCAAAAGCACGATAATGTAAGAAACCTACCTAGAGTATTATTTTTATGAAGACAATAATCATTTACATCAAATAATATTATAACCTCCAACACATTTCAAAAATAAAACAATCACCTTATACGAAAAAGTAGCGTACAATAATGGATATATACCCTAGTGTCTTACACTGAAAGCCTTATTACCGGGATACACAATCACATAATTATATAAAATAACCATACGTGTTTTATATTTGATCAAATATCATATTAATGTGTTCAACATCCAAAAATTAACTATTAAAATTGTAAAATTTTATAACGTATGTGAATAAAAGATTAAATAAAAATGTTGTCTGTGATCTGGGATTTACTCATACATCTAGTTATTGTCATTTATTACAAACCCCATAATAGTGTGTAGTCCATGTCTGTGAGGTAAGCAGGTAGCACTTTGATAATCAAAGTCCTAAGAAGACTTTTTTCATTTGTATAACTCTTACATTAAGGTAATGCTAAAAGCATTAAATTGAAATACATAATATTTATGACACCTACATAATGAATTATAACTAGAAATTATTTTTTTCTAATGAATAATATTTATATTGTACCATCATATCAGACAGAAGGCGTTGAGAGAAAATTATTCCTAATTATACAGATTTGAAGCCCTTCTTCTTCTCCTGTTTCTGGTATAGCAATAGACTCACCACCGATTCCATAGGATTTTAACGTAACTGGTGTAACGTGAGAGTGTACTGCACTCTTCTGCCTACCTCTTGTAACGAAACGACGCTTGCTCATAATGTCTATGGTACGTTGTAGGCATTATGAGTAAGCAAGATTTGAACTAACGTTCGTGCGGGGTCGAGGGGCGCGCGGAAAGCTGTTCACTGCTCTAGTCTTCTGTTAGTCAAGGCAAACTAAATTGCACTTCTTACATTGTTTGATACCAATGGAAAATGACTTGGTACATATATTGTCATCCGTTCACGTATCTATATGTATATATACATAGGTCCGTGGTTATGATACGAGTTTATGCATATTTCGTATTGTATCTTGGAGTATTAACACCACCTCAGCCTCGGGTTTTATTGCATAATATGACGCCTGTATCTCTCCGAATGGCTGGGCAGTAGAGTCTACTACACTGCCCTGTTTCACCAGTTACGTTTACGTCCCACCATGGAATAGATAGTGAGCCTTTTGTACACCGAGTACCAATCCATATTCCAAGCTACTATTAGGGCATCCAAGTTAGAAAACCCCAATAGTAGCCGACTCTAGATCGAATCTAGTTCCGCTTGCAGAGCAGAGAAGTACCGTGTTACCTTAATCAATCCGTATAATTGGTAGCCTCTCTAAGCCGTTCGCTTTATACACCGAAATGACTTTGTTAATGACATAGCTATGATACATGTCACATTACGTTAATGGATATAGGATTGCGGGACTGAATACAATTCAACCAAGCATACATATATATGTATCCTTGATTGATACACAGAAGTTACAATAGAAAAGAAAAAGAACAGAAGGGCAGTTCTATAAACATTTAATGAGCCGCAAAGTCTAGTGCCTACATCTATTTTTATTAAAGCACTACTGACCAGAGTATATGTATTATATATGTGCATGGAACATTTGGAGGCCTATGTCCAGCAGTAGACTGAGATAGGCTAATGATGACGACGATGATGATCATGTTGATGATGATGACGATGATGATGATGATGATGATGATGATGATGATGATGATGATGATGATGATGATGATGTTGATGATGATGATGATGATGATGACGATGACGATGAAGATGACGATGATGATGATGATGATGATGATGATGATGATGATGATGATGAAGAAGATGATGATGATGATAATGATGATGATGGAACATTTTACTTACACTCCATACTTAACAGTTTGTCAGTAGTAAAATTTGACGGGGGGGTTAGATACATGTAAAAACTTTTTCTCCTTAAATTTTGGTTTATGACAAATTACATTAATTACTAATCAAAGTCGGTATAAGACACAGTTTATAATCAAGTGAGTTTTATAAAATATCAAATAGTTTTGTATGCTTTCTGCCTACTTATTAAGATACTTGACCTCAAGATGTGTGTGTAAAAAATAACTTTATATAATAACATAGTATAACTATTATATTATTTTCAATAAAAAATAACTATAAATATTAAAATAGCAATGCTTACAAGTAATCTGTTTCGATAGTTTGTTTGTACAGATGTGTAGTTCTGAATTACTTTAATCTATGGTTCTAATCAACATACATAGAATCGGAATTGTACCTTTGATGTCTGTGGAGATGCAGTGACCTGATAGACTGCTATTTGCTATATTGGAATGGGTGTTTATTGTCGGTAGTCAGCACTTATATTATAGATACCTTTGAATAGACATTATGACAACATTACGACAAGTGCAGGAAAAATCAATTTGGTGTGTTTTTTTAATAAATATATTTAGACAGTAAATAGTTTTTCTTATTAAAATGTTAGAACGCGATGAAACAAAAAATGAATATGGAGACGGGAAATACTTGTATTCACAGTATTACTTTACATAACATTTTGGATATGAAATGCATGTACGAGTACTAAGGAAGTATGTACGGAAGGGTTCTTAGGAGTGCATGTTGTAAATAATTTGTAAAATATAACTACGTTGTGCGCGCAAACATAAGCTAATCTCCGTATACTAAATACGGAGGGTAGCTTAAATAAAGACCTTCAATAAGATCGTTCATCATCATCATCATCAGCCTATCTTAGTCCACTGCTGGACATAGGCCTCTCCAAAAGAGGCTTTATGCCCGTAATCTCCACGCTGGGCATGCGGGTTGGAGATCGCAGGGCACAGCTTTTCACACCGCCGACGCTGCT
>DWMG01003765.1:0-11559 GCA_018244855.1 Elbella merops
TACATATTTTCTTTAAATAAGTTGGTCAAAACTGAACACACTAAGGTGTGCGATTTCTTTGCTCTCAAGTATATATTGAAAAAAGTAACCAAATGTTTTTAAAATTTCAAATGACATTTTCAAAGGAATATATCAACGTATTCAAGGCAGTACCTGGTTCTGTATATGATATCAAATTGAGAATGGATTCTAGTATTTGAAAAATGTACCTACATTTCAAAAATAACCGAGTCTAAATTGTACCAAAACAGTCGTTTATAAAAAGAACAACGTGTAACGATTGCTCCTCATGAACGGCCCAGTTGGATTACGCAGTGTCTCGTGACCCAATTCATTTGTATAATTTTACATTTCATTAAACTACGCGTAAAATCGACGTTATCTGATAAAAATAGAACCTGTTTTAAAAAGACCTATGACCTTTCAGCACAAAATGAAAAAAAAAACAATCCTCATTAAAATGTAAATCGTTACTCAAGCATAATTCGCTATTATACCTTGCACATTCTTTAAAAACTTGACATGAAATTCCCCGCTGCTGTTTTAAAAATAATTCTCAAACATTTATATACGAGCACGTGTAGGTATCGAAAGGATTTTCCTTAAAGGAAAGGACAGCGTGAGTTGATAATATGATTATTCTGAGATTAAAAACACGTTTTAGTTTTCGCTAAAATCGTGACCCGTAAGAAATAAAAAAATCTTAATAAACTGTCCCGCCTAGGTCATCGACTTTATTTTATTCTTTCAAATTATTTTCAAATTAATAACTTCTTGTTCCTATTAGGTATATCTCCTTAATAAACTGTAGGAAGCGTGTTTTTATAACAGTACATCGTATCAACAATAATCCAGACTTCTTTTCCAAGACACGACTTGAAGACAGTCTTCATCATTTAATTTATTCTAGCTGTATATGAAGATACTTTGTATTTAGGCACGTGTATTATTACATAATTAAGTTCTCTGTCCGCACCACAACGACCATGACGTGCTGTTTTATTTAAATAGAATAAAATCAGTTTCCTGTAAGATAAATCTAGTAGTAAATATTTCTAACGCTACTGGGCCTGTCGCTACTACTAGTCAACTCTCGTACGAAACCATATACGGATTGTGGCGTTTACGACCATATTTTGATTCGGAACGATTAAATTTCAAATTAACATTTTCATTAATATAAGATAAAAAGCTAATGGAACGCAGTGCGGCACACGCAAGAATAGAGTCCACAATAAAACAGGTCGCGGAATTCCTTGATATGCACCAGATCGGATCTTTGAGATAGATGCAGTTGCCAAAATCGTGTGTTCACGGCCACGCGTGCCTTATTTATATTTATAAAGATCCCGCGGAGTAAGATCTCAAGCGAGCATTGTAGGCGTCGCCGCTCGCCATGAAAGATGTCACGCGTGTGGTTATGACAAGGATATAAAAAGCCAAGTAAACAAAAACAAATGGTTTATCCTATGCAGTGATTTCAAACACAGGTTAAGCGTATTTTGTGCAGTCATGTCTAACAGCTATCACATGAAGGAGTTCAGCTCCACGTAAGTTACTTTTTATTAAAGCCTCCTTGTCAAACATATAAAATTATGATTAACATGTACATCTTATTATTACGCATTTATCGTCATATTATGTGGGACAAATAAACTTATTGCAATATTTTTTTTTAATTTTGTTAATTGAAATGAATCTTGATCATCACATTCATGCTATACCTAATCATAAAAGTTATACTTTTGACAAGATTTTTTATTGATATTCATGTTTTTTACAAATCAAATAACAGATGCCGGTATTTAATTACGCTGTATAGTTCGGTATTTTGCGAAATATAAGACTTTAATGATGCACGTATAACTTTTACAGTTTTCGTATGATAAAAGTAAGTATTAAAATTGAAACAGAATATACTAGAATCACTATACACATATGTATATAGTTACAGGTAAAAAACCTGAGTATCAATTAACTCAATAGAAATTGCGAATTTTATTTACCTTCTATCTTTTTACTAACAATTTAGAGTTCAGATGTAGTATCTGAGAACTTACATTTTTCACTGCTTCATTTTTTACTTGTAAATTACAGTGGCACAGTTCGTATCACACAATGTAACGATCATGATATGGAACGTCTTAGTGAGAATGTATTTTAATTATACGTACTTAAATATTATCTACAGATTTTTTTTCATAAGTATTTATTATGTTGCTCAGGCTTACAACGTGAAGAGACTGGATTTACAACTTCACCTATTTATGTACATATATAAGCAGTGATATGCATTTGCATTTTTCCTTAAATTTAAACTGGTTGGAGACAAGTGTTTGGCACACTCTAAAAAAAAGAAATCGTTTAACTTAGTCCTTTCTAGGTCGTCTATACCTAACCTTAGAAATCATCACTTGAATTCGGATACCTACTGATGTCGTTCCACCACAGTGACCACATGACGTCAGAGTGCTTTTTGGCGGTTCGTAAACCACGCGTGTACTTTTCTAAATACATGTTACTTGAATATAATTTACATATAATCTTGCTCATTTACAATATAATATTAACATTGAAATTTTGTTCAAGAAAAGGAACATGTACTTATTTTCAATAACACTATCTGTAGAAGTTGCATCAATTAGTTAATTTGTTAGCCTAAACAAAGTAAAACAAGAGGCTGAAGTAAATTAAAAATTATATGATGTCTATGGGCGCACCTTTTTAAGAGTTGTTTACATATTTATAAACTGTCCTAAATACCGGAAAACAAAACTATTTACAGATCATGTAGGAGGCCCTACGCATGTTTGTGAGGTAGTGACGTCGCGCCAAAAATCTCTTAAATCCCCATTTAAATAATCTTACGTTGTTCCTATTTTAAAACAGATATTTTATTCTTAATTTTTAATGCAATTTTCCATATTGCTATTGCAAAAAGTAGGGGCAATCATATTGTTAATACGGATATAATATTGTTGTAAAACAATTGTAACAGCTAATAAATAATCTGGTTTGAGAGAGATACTCTAAAGTTTTTAATATACTTACATATTAAAGACATAGATACAAACAGAGAAGTCATTATTATAATAATTAATTTAAATAATTTCTAAATAATTTTTAGACATGCAGTTCGTCGCGCTTGTAAAACTTAAATACAAATTAAAGTTATACCTATGGGTATATGTTGTATACCTTAGAGATATGTCTCTAAGAAGCGAATATAAACTGTGTCACAGTGATTGTATACAGACAATATAAAAAATTACTGCTACTCAAACCAATCATCACAGAACGAAGGCCAGGGTCATGGGGACATATCTCAATCATTAACAGACGAAATGGTCTCACAATCAGTTCTGCGGTCTACGCTCACATCGTCATTCAAAGACGAGTGGCTCACGCGAGCCGAGCATGATCACCGTTATTTTTATACCTAGACGTTTTAAAAATATTCACTAATTGCTTATGTTGTTAAGGAATTATATCGAAATTGCGGAAGGCCCATAACAATACATTTTTCTTAAACTGAAAATACTATTAGCTGCGATAATAATTTCTTGCTGTTGCGTGACTTGCGAGTAGATATAAATGACTACTACATACTATACTAGTACTATTTACTTGCATTATAACAAATTTTTAATTATTCAAGAAATTAACTTGTTGAATACAGCTGCAGGTAAATAATAATGGGAAGTTACCCCACTTAATATTACTTATCACCATATTGCTCTTGAGGATTGACACAGAGCTAAGTATGGTGGAAATACAAAATTAGTAACGTATTATTCATTTAGGTACTCATCATGCAAATATTTATCACGAACGGGGATCGATTCCACGGACCTGGTTCAACGGTCAATTTAACTAACCACAGAACCCACGGACCAGTCAAAAACTGTAGTAAAATTCTTCATAAATACCCATGAATACTTATTTTGTTCTAATTACAGCTAAAATTTTAGGATATAGGAAGTAAATAAACACTAATGTCTAGACAGTCTACCAACTAGTCATCTACACAAACTGCGGATTAGAACAATATTCATGCGATATCATACATGCATTCATAATCCCTTACTACTCGTACTCCGTAGTGAGCAGGTGTTCCACAATAATGTTGTGCAATTGCACAATATTGTGGGCTCATTCAAGTAATTGCACGCGTTGAAAAGATTATAGTCATGACAGATTTGGTCAAACGTTGTCATTAAAACACGTCTACTTATTATATATTTCTGGTCAAGATTAATCTTATGATAGATGTAAAAATATTAGTGTATTATTATTTTAGAAATTTAATGAACAAATCTTACAATTAGTTATTATAAAGAATGTGAACTTTTCTTTTAAAAAAATTAAATCGTGAATTGTCGATGTCGAATTGAATCGATGTTTTCCTTCACCGTTAGCAAGTGATATTTAAATTTAAAACGCACTTTTGTATAAAGAGTTGCGTGCCATGGATTTGAACCCAGCACCCGCGGATGCTTAAATAATAAATGCTTAACCACTAGGCTATCACTGCATATGCTATCACTAAATGGCTTATTAATTATTTATTTGGAATCTGATATAGGAGAATTATTGCTAATTAGGATTTATTGCTACCAATTTGTTTACGAATTAAGAAAAAAAAGTGAAATTCAAGCAATTAAGGTACAATGTATAGCACTCTGAGTATCGATTTTAAAATACCTACATCCAGAATTTAATTTATAATCATCCTTATTAATCCAAAATTGTTTTTATATCCGCTATAAATGAAATAGCTCATCTAAGATAAATCCAACCTTCAGATCTTCAGATGTACGTGAAATGCATGATCCGAAATGTGATGAATGAAACCTGAAAATAAAATAGTTTAATTATTTAAAATAAACTTCACAATAACCTGTGATAAAATATTTACATGTGCTAATTAAACAATATTATAAATACTAAATTGTGTAAAAGAAATATCACAGTAAATTTAATGTAACTTTATTTGTTCGAATGTTTCTTCATTGTTTCGAATGAGGAAGGACCTCGTTCAGGTCCGAAACAAGTCGGGCCATCCCGAAAATCTCACGTGAGTTAAGCCGGTACATTTTTATGCATGTGTATAAATACTCACGAAACATTTAATAGTAAAACTTAATTTGTACTAACTGAAAGGTAGATAGATCGCTTATTCTTGCTATTTTCCAAGCTCTTACACCTATCAAACTCATCATAGCTCATTGACACACAAAAAAAAAGTACTCGAGTATCCTTTTTAACCATCAATTTAGTAATATCTTTAATCAGTTAATGTGATAGACGTGGCTGAGATCAATAATATATAATAACCTTCAGATGTTAATCTCAAACGGGTTTTATATAAATGCAAATATTACTTATTGGCATAGCACATACTACTTAGTCATCTTCACAGATCAACTGATATACCGTAATATATTCCTTTGCATTCATTCGTATAGAAGAATATAATTCATTCATGATTTTGAGATACATTAACGAGCAAATAAAACGTGAATGATTTGTTTTGCAACAGACGTTTACTGGGTATTATGCGAGCCAAATTAGTGGTATGGGTCCTGCATACCATGCAACATAATCATCAAAGTATTCTGGGTGACGAACATAAAATGAAAAAATAAACAAGACTGAGACTAATTTGTAGACCATCAATGGGTACAAGGTGGAAATACAGCTCCTAAAGAAAAAAATATTTTTGAAATTCTTTTGTATTTCTGTCAATTTATAGTAAGTATTTTTTCCGTATATTTTCAGTGCGGTCATAACAGAAAATGGAGTTTACCCTTCAACGATATCTATAAACACAATAAATACAAAATGCAAAGAAAATGATGTGGAAGAAAATTCATATGATCCGTTTCAAAACAGAAAATTAGAACATCCCAATTCGTAAGTATTTCAATAATGTAATATCGTGCAGTATTTTATCATATAACGCACAAATATCATTAAAATATAATAAAGCTGCAAAACATTTAGTTATGTTCGTAGTACATTTAAAATTTACGAAGGGAGGAGAAAATTTTAATGCAATTTCTATGAATCTTCTTAAATAGTTGAGTCATTGTAATATCCACGTAATTACAAAACAAATATAACCTTTTAAATATAAACTACAACTATCTGAGTCATCATTTTTCAGGGACGTAAGATCGTTTGCCAATCTACTAAAGTCTTCTCTGGGTTCTGGAATCCTCGCCATGCCTGCTGCCTTTAAAAATGCTGGTACATTATCAGGCATTTTCGGGACCATCATATTAGGGTACATTTGCACTCATTGCGTTTATTTATTAGTAAGTAATCTTGTTTTTAATGACTCTCTATTAAGATTCTGTATAAAAGAATGTTTTTTTTTTGTTTTTTCATCATGTTATTTATAGCGTAATACTAATAATTATTATTGTTATGAAATTCAGGTCAAAACATCACAAGATGTGTCCAGAGTATCAAAAGTACCTTCATTGGGCTATGCAGAAACTGCCGAAGCGGTTGTGGCCACTGGACCTGTATGTTTGAGGGGTACGTCCAAGGCAGTAAGGTGCATCTATTTTTATAACTTAAAACAATATTCATAAACCTCACAGACATAAATTAAAACGCAAAATAATTGATTACGCAAGTTGTAATGAAATTTTTAATTATAACAATTTTGATTACAATCGAATAAAAGGTTTGCCTCATACACTTGAAACTATGCCATAGGGATTATGTAGGCTTTTAGTCGTTTATAAATATCTAATCATTCTTAAACATTGTCACACAGAATGTAATTAACAGGATTTCGTTATCTAAATAACTACTTAGATGTCAAAGCGCTTAGATTGTACAGCTTGTACAGCATTGCCTTCAATAGCTTTATGATGGAATTGCACTTCTGACGGGCAATCCACTTTAAAAAAATTATTATCTCTATCTGGTATGGAATTCCGTGTACTTTCTTACGCCTTTGATTCATTCTCTAACACATGGGTCTGCTTTCAAAGTTAGTAGCAAATCATGTGCGTCTATCATCTCAGACTTCACACGCATAAAAAAATTACTGACTTCTGCATCCTGCAGATTAATTTGCTATGTTTGCCTTTACAATAATAGCAAATGTTATTTTTATATTGAAAATGTACATTCAACCGGAATGTCGGAATTACGAGATAATATTCGAACTCCAGACAAACTTATTGTGAAACTAAAAACTAAACCAAATTTAAACCAAATATAAACCAATAGGTCATTATAGGATTTCAAGATGCTGTTAACCAGTCAAAATAGTGAATTGACACATATTTAAAAAATTTAAATTTTAAAAACTTCCGAATGAAAAGATTTTAACGAAGCAGCTAAAGAATAAAGTTTTAAAAGCAAAGATGATTTTGACTTTTCTACATATATTTTGCGATATAACCGCGCGATATTTATTTACTTCATTTATTGTCACATAAATGCTACCTTTGCAAGCGTTGTTTACACATGTCATAAATAATTAATAAATGCAATACATACGACAAATACATAAATATTTCTATGACATCATAATCCTCTTTGTACCGATTTTTGATGAGAAATTACTATAATTAGTGAATGAGTAATCGATATTATGAAACATGCTGAACTTGGCCTCGATGGACGAGCTCGCCTGTGTCGTGCGTTCGCCAGTGCGCGGACGTTGGCCCCGATGTGTTCACGGGGAAATCATTCGTCATTGACAACACTCCACGTCTGCAAACGGCTAAATATCGTTATTGGGTCTAGTGCTTAAGATCTTGTGTTCTTATTTTAAATAAAGCACAGATAAGAAAAAATATTTATCAAGTTCACATTTAATCATATTTCACGTTATTTATTTTCAAACCTTTTTTTTCGTCTATTTTCCACTGATATTAGTATTTTGTTCGTTCACATTGTGCAATAATTAACACCCCTTGCATTTGATACATATTTAAATCTATTCAATGTTATTTTATCCCTTGATTATCATAATAATCATCACTTACGTAATTACAATGATCATCGGTTTTGATTTTAGGTTCAATGATTTAAGCTGCTTCATCAAAATAACATTGTTGTCTTGAACTGCCGTTTTTTCGCACTCCTGTATCCGTTACAGACTATCAACATTTACTTACCTGTATCCAGAACTGGTTGGCATATTTTAATGGCTTTTTGTCCGGTCGCAATGCCCGCAATAGCGCTGTGCGTAACAACTTCTGTACGTTTATCGTGCTTGGTGGCAGTAGCGTGTTCCTGTTTATTTGACGTTCATACAAAGCGGGTTACATACATCATCAAACACGTGTAATGACATTATGAAGAAAAATATTGGTAAAAGTATAGATTAATAGAAGATGCCATAGATCGATTCGTGGTGAAGTTATTGAGCTCGATTCGAAGCACTCCTTGATGTCCGCATATTGCAAGAACATAACTTATTTTGGTTTTATAATTTCAATACAAATATGATAATACTTTGATTATTTAAAAAAAAAAACATTATATAAATATTATAGATACTTCAACACTTCGAGAATTTATAAAATATAATAATATATATTGACCTTTTGTTTTAGTGGCATTTATGGACATATTTATTACTAATTATTGGGTTCTAACTGTATCGCAACAATTCTTAGGTCTGCACTCAGCGCGCGATTGATACTCGTACTTCATTTTTCAAGCTAATAGTTAAGCACTAGTTTTATTCGTCATATACTATGTCGAAGATTCACATATACAACACGTCACAAATGCCGAAAACTTTACAAAGTTCCCATGAGAATCCTCATGAAAAACAATGTTTTTATACGACAGACATACAAAAGATTTAAAAAATCGTTTTAACTTCTGAGGTCTCAAGTTGTCCATATCAATTTGTTTCAAAAATATGTCAGACGCACAGATAGTGAAATGGATATATTTTTAGAAACATTACACTTTCACAACCCTACTACTTTGTTCGTGTACTACATCAACACGAATTCCTATAAGATATTCCTATAAGACTATAGTATTCAGTCAATTTGTACGAGTATTAGTACCGTAGGTACTTGTCGCTAAACAAACCTGGCGTCCTACAATACAGTAACGACTATATTAGACGGATGTAATCCGATGCAGGTACCCATACGCAATTATCAAATTACTCATTTTTATAATGAACAACTAAAATGACTATTCTGCTTGCAATACGCACTTAGTCGGTACATCCAATTTTATAAAAAAATATATAAAAATAGCACGTCAAAACAAACAACCTATCATTAAATCAAAGTTCGCTAATGTGACTTAAATAAATCAATAAAAATAAATTGAGATAAATCACCGAAGCATTTTAATGAATCTATAATATTTGTGTAGTAATTGTTCGCGCCCATTAATTTTTCCTATTCAGTCAATTCATCGGTAGTTGCTGTTGTTGCTAGGTATTGTATAGTTATGTCTATAATTTTCTTGTCACGTTTCTTTTCACGTATCGTGTCACGTTAGAATAAGTTCTGCAGTACGCCAAGCATCTACCGACACTAATTATGTCCACAGAATTTATGTATTTGTAACGGATATTTTCCGCTAAGCTACAGATTATCCGCGTACATTTCAATTGCTTTCTCGCTATTTATTAGCTCGTTTAGATAAAAAATGAACACATTCCAGGCGTTACCCAACGGATTCATTGAACGAAAATAAAGTTATAGGACTATTACTTTTTTTTAATTATTATTTTCATGAATTCATTCGTTTCATGAAATTGAATGTAATATTGTTTGACAATTGTTTTTAAGTCCGAGGAGACAATATATATGACTTTGTATTTTCTTACGGGGATTTAACAATTTCATAAAGTAAAAACAGTTTTATGTGTATGTTAAATATAGTTATTACCGATATAGTAGGTACTCGTAACTTACGACTTATCAATGGCTATGTTTACTAAATTGTGTCTAAAATCGTATTCTATTTGTTTCTATTTAATAACTATTCAGTTCATATTTTGTCTTGGAAACTAAAAATTGTTATACAATAATTAATACTATTAACCGTTATAATAACATTTTACTACAATTAGGTAATTAAGTTAAAATCAGTATTACTCGTACCGGGCGAACAAAGAAACAAACAAATAGCACTATATAAAACCCTATAATGAATTTGGACAAGAAAAAAACCGATGTTTGCTTAGAATAAGTAGAAGACAGAAAACATCTGTCAATTTCTTGAGTACTCGAGCTCGAGCTTCGAGTATTTTTAAAAATACCTATAAAGATATGCGACCAGTCACAATATGCCTACACGCGTGTTGACATACAACAGTACACATACTTTTTTCGTAGTCATTCATCTATTCTGACGTACCAACGTACTTTAAAAACATGTTTCAGGATATTTATAGATTGGGCGATGGCTTTTACCATTCTTGGCGCCTGTGCGGTGTACGTCATCTTGCTAGTACAATCAGTGCAACAGGTATACATTTTTCAACATTCAGTTATATTAAAATATTCGGTATTTTTCATACTGTGCATTGAATGCAAAAGTCAACACTCTAATTTAAAAAATATTAACAACTATCAAATTTATAAACAGTCTTTCAACTTTTCAGATCGTGGACCATTACTACCAAGATAACGGGATAAGTCAAAACATGTTTTTCTTGATCTTCCTGGTACCTATTTTGATTTTTACCCAGATCAAGAATTTGAAATACTTAGCACCGTTCTCGGGTTTTGCCAATATTCTGTTGGTACTAACATTTCTGATATGCTTGTACTATATAAGCCAAGATTTTCCGAGCTTGGATACGAGGCCGATGGCTGTAGACGTTACACGATTACCTTTATTTATTGGGTACGTAATTTAGCCATAAATAATTTCTTCTCAGTATGCATGCAACGTTTATTAATCAGGAAAAAAACATGTACATTCGAAACGTTGCTTAAAAAGGATTTTGGCTCTTAACTAAGAAATGGTCTGGCATAAAACTGGTTTCGGTCGCGAATATTTTAGTGAAGGTCGACTACTACCTGCAGCATATAGCTAATATCCGAGCGATGTGTATAGCGTACATAAAGCCTGCATAAAGCTATAAACGCCTCAAGACCTGAATGAGATCATAAGTTCCGTTTTCTGATTAAAATGACTAAGTATCGCTTGAGCAATATTAGTTGAACGTTAATTAGGTTATCTGGATTTCGTAGTTTCTATTCAATTCCATTAAAACGATTCCTTTTATTTGATAAATAACGTGCGCAACTAATTTTACTGTATCTAGTATGCAGAATAAAAGTAATTCATGCAACAGCTGTCATGAAATATTATTGCTGATTTATAAATGAAATTGACATTAAAATTACTCTTTCGATTTTCATTTGTTATAAAGTTAATATTTAAAAGAAATATCCAAAATTTAAAAACGAACGTAACTTCACGCCTGTAATCGTCGAAGAGGTAGGCAGAGGAATGCAGAACACTCCCACGTTTCACCGGTTACGTTTACGTCCCACTATGGAAGAGGTGGTGAGCCTATTGCCATGCATCGGGCACATA